>CAJFCP010000111.1:626316-639798 GCA_904066005.1 Synergus itoensis | reverse complement strand
AATTGTTTAAGACAACTTAAATCTTTTTCTCTGATAAGGAAGTTTACAACTTTAATCTGATGTTTTAAACATGAAAAATAACGATATTATTCTCTACTCTTTGACTTTTCAACAAAAATTCATGACCAATAAATATTCCGCATTACAATTTAAGTACCGAAATTGCGACTTTCTGGACAATACATTTTTCAGAGAAGAAAATGTACGTTTCATTTTATTAATCACGCAATCCCCTAATGAAAATAGTGCAGGAATTTTGTAGAGTTTCCGTTAAAAAATGGACTTAATAGTTCTAAGAAGCTGGATTTGATTTGCATACAACTTTAAAGAAAAGTAAAAAGAAACTAGGTAAGGAAAAGTTTGCACAAGTTTTACTCCTCTTTCTCGAAACAAAATGCGTCTAACGATGGCACACTTATTCCGCCAACTCTGACGGAAGTATGTCAGTGACGCTAAAACACTTTCAATATGTGTTTTCCGAAGTTTATATAAACGTGCACTAGATTAAGAGTCTATGGGGGCACCAGGATACTTGCAAATTCCCCAAGGTATCTTATTCACTACACTTCATACATATGCATTTATTTTCACAAGAGCTTGTAGAGAATGTCATATGAACGCCGAAATAAATTGCAAAACTTGGTATAATTAAGTATTTCACGTTGTGACGTAATAATGCAAAAATGGCCATATACTGGTGCATAAACAAATGTGATAAATGTATAATTAAACATTAAAACTGCAAAACAATGTCAAAAATACCTTCACATCCGCGGGAAATCCTTTTAAATAATCTTTTTTTGACATTGTTTTGCACGTTTAATGTTTAATTATACATTTATCACATTTGTTTATGCACCAGTGTATGGCCATTTTTGTACTATTACGTCACAACGTGAAATACCTAATTAAACGAAAATTGCATTTGCATGCTTTTAGCTTCCGTTTTCCGCATTATTTTTCAAAAGAATGCTAACGACATTTTTTTAATTGAGCTATGTTTAATTGAAAGTGTGCATTGCATATTAAAATCTACACATAAATTTTAAATAATACATGTTTTGCAGATACAACATAGCGTGAGGAAAATTGAAATATGAGATACATGTATTTCCATCCATCATTTTTGCTACTTGATTGATACATACAAATATTTCTAGAAAAATTTTTAAGAGCATCTCTTCACAAGCGACTACATAAAAAAATCTACAAACAATTTTAGAGGAAATCATTTCTAGTGTCTTGTTATCTAACACATTCTTTAGAAAAGATTCCTTACAGTTTGTAACTTTTTTAATAAAGCTTTGTTATTGTCAGAAAGGATATTTTAGACGCATTTTGCTTTGTGTATATGGAATGTAGATTCTTCATATTTTCCAAAGAAATTAATTTAGAATAAAACTTTTGGAAGTTTATCCAAACTTTCCTCATAATAATTGAATGGCAAGCATTTTTTCAGTGCAGAATATTCGATAATGCGAAGCAGATTTGTGCAACAGGTAAATGATAGATTTTTAAATATATAATGCAAACGCAAAAATATTTACGAAAGTTCTTTTTAGATAGTAACGATCTCTGCTGAAAACCCGATTTCCCTTATATTGGAGCCATTCGAAAAGTGGCTAATGTGATGCATGTAATTCTTTTTTATTGGAATGAGCTTTGCTTTTATAAAACGCAGTCGTGCTGCTTGAAATGGCTGCAATAGGCATTACTTATTCGCATTTACAGTCCTATTTTCTACAGTGTACATTTCATTCACGAATTCTCGTAGCAATGAAAAGAAATTGTTCAACAACAAAAGACTTGCAGCAGGATTTAAACCCCAACTCGCATTTTCACACGAATAACATTTCAAATGAAGAAGATGTCTACATTTTTTAAAGTTTTTTTCTTTTTTATATATTCTTCTAATTCAGAATATACCTGTCTAAACACAATGGTTTAGTATTAAAGAAACAATGGAAACTCATCAGGGCTGATACAATTTATGCATTCTATTGAATCAAAATCAATATGCAATTTATGGGATAAATAGTCATGAGCTATAGGTATCAATGCTATGTTGAAAGGCGATTTAATAATAGTGCATATACAGATTAAGTGTGAGTTACCAGGATCAATAAAATATGATCATCATCAGTTGTTAATTCGATTAATACTATGTCAAAGGACGACAAAGCCAATCTGTGCGGGCTAACCTTTCTGTCATTGTGACAACCAAGGATATCATTAAGCCCTCATAATGAGAAAGATAGAAGATGTATATATACATTATACATATAATGAGAGATTTTCAGATAGAGAGAAGTTTCTAAGACTTTTAAACCAAATTCATGATGAAATTATTAACTTAGTTAGCTACTGATTTTTATCAGATTGATTTACACTGACAAGAATTCTGAGATTTTTTAATTAAACATTAATTCAAAATTCATTTAGTTTAAAAGCAAAAACATTCAATTATGAGTTAGTCAGCGTGAAACGAATTTAGTCTTTGTGTGATAAGAAGGGAGATGTTAAGAGAAAACCTAAAGGGGGAAACAAAAGTCATCTATCTCTTGATTTCATTAGCAGAGGAAGATTTTACCTTTTTATTTCATCCTCCATTTTCTTCTATTTAAAAAACTTTTTATAGTCTTGAAATTTTGAATTAAATACAACATTTTTTTGTTCTTTTTATGAGTCTTATTTTAAGATCAGATAATATTCACCTTCTTTTTTCTATTAGTACATAGAAAATGAGGCTAATTAAAACTTCTTTGCTTCTCATTATCTCAAGTTTCTTCCGATCTTTATAAGTATTTTCGTTTAAAGTACGGAAAACTTGTATTCGTCGAAACTTAAATAGTTTCTTATTATTAAACATACTTTCATCAGTATTATTGATTTCTTATTGATCAATATTACTTAAATATTATACATGTGAGTAATTCGAAATTTCTGGACTGTGATGAGTGCAAAGCAGTGCATTAATTTATTAGTGGGATTTATACATTTAACACCGATTACTAAATCAAATCGGAGATCATAAATACTATTGTAAACTTAATTAGCTACGATTTGCAAATTGAATTATGCTCAGTTTCCAGGTGTACCACAGCGAGCAATGGTATAATTAATACGGAAGTACACGTATATATATGTTTGCTTAATTATTATTGATGTTCAATATGTGATTGCAAACACGACTCTGTCATCAATTAACCAACTTTAAAACTAATTTCAACTCTTAAGGGCATGTAAAGTTGGCTCTGCATAATTTTTATTCCACTTTTACAAACGAAATATTTTTATACACTTTTTACTTTAAAAAAACATATTTAAACTAATGAACTTAAACATATTTAACCAATGAAGCATCACTTACAGGACAAATACGGTCTAAAATTACTAGTCTGTGTGTAAACTTGTGCACACTTTGTACACAAGTTTGCATTTGGAAATTTAAACCTTGAAATCGAAACTACTCAAAGTGTGTCAATATTCCACCTAAGGAAGCTTTGAAATTTTAGCTCTAACTGATAGTTTTATACGAATAAAACTTTTAAGTCATTATATCCGACCCCAAAGCCAAGGTAAGACTTTCAAAATTTATTTCCATAAAACTACCATTTACACAGATGGCGTTTAATGCCGAATACTTTCGAGTTGAAGTTGTTTCAATTTTTTTATTTACAGCTTTATGGCAGACTTACCAAGAACAATCCACATTACAATAATGTTGCCTCCAGTCGCTACCATCAGGATTATTGCATAGACCAGAGACCAGACGAGTTTCTGCCACCACGGAAGGTCAAAGGGACGCTGTTGTCCTGTTTGAAGACAATCTGAAAGTGCATTACGAAGAACTTCCCGTCGTATCGATCTATCCAAAGCTTCCTTGAGCACATGCAGGAGCTCACTGCGATTTAATCCTATCAACATGGTAATGTTCTGCTCTAAAACCACAGCGGTGCAATTGTGCAAGTTGACCAAACTAACGCTATTCATATCTGTCATTTAGTCCACTCGTATATGTTGAACACTGATATTTCACAAAACAGCTTTTATTCCTCAAATTATCTTTCTGAAGACCCCATCTTCAATAATTTTTATTATAGCAGTAGAAATTCCGCTTTCGATGGTTAGGTGAACATTTCTTACTTGTCGTTTCAATCTTTCGCATTACAATTTTTTTTTAGAAAATGTAGGTCAAAAATTCTGTTTAAGCAAACACGGTATCAACTCAATAGTCCGCAATCCTTTTTGGCAATGAATCAACAAACCCGAAATTCCAACACACATATCCATGATTTGTTATAAGACACCAACAAGCTTTCCTCATCAATCATGTGAATCATATCCAATTTTTAGAGAACATTCCTTAAATTTACAATGTCACCAAATGTTCGCTCACAATCTTTCACAAAAATAACTTTTTTTTTGCATTTTTAAATTCCTTGTCAAATTATTATAGATGTCCTGTCATCTAGAAGAAGCGTTAAAGATACTTCTTAAAAGAGACATTACTGTTTATTTTTATTACTTTTATTAATTTTATTAGTGTCCATACCGAAAAAAAATTCGATGTCATGCCGAATTATTTAGTTAAACTTCTAAAGCAGATTCTTTGTGAAAATATCAAGAAATGAGCGATGTTTCCTAGATAAATATCGACAACTGATACACTCGCGATCTCAAAAATCATATTTTATTGAAAACGTTTTTTTTATGAGCGGGCTCAATAGTATCACTAAAAAAAAACACTACTCGAACATTTGAAAGAAAAATTTGTTTTTTTTATAAAAAATCGTTGTTTAGTATTTAAAATAATAAAATGTCACTTGATGTAAGTGATTATATTATTATTTTTTTTTGTTTTGATCTAGTTTTAAGCCCTCGTTCATTTTTTACGTGGCCCGCGATTTTTTGAAAAGGAACTGTTGATATTACAGGATCTTTTCCCAAGAAGTCCTTTGGAGATACTGGGGTTGAAAAGCGCTTTCATTCAAAGATGCGTGCGCACGAAAGCACATTTCACCCCCATGCTTCTCATGTCCAATGCTTATATAGTTTGAAAGTGTCAGCTGATGGAATAAATACGAGTACTACACACATTCACAAGACCTTTCCGCATTTCAAAACACGACTTCCGTTCCCCATACAGATATGTATGTTCGCGGCATTATTTCTAAAGGTATATAAATTATGAAGCACTGTTAAACACGTTATTTCATTAAACTCGCAATTTACATCGTCACTATAACAATAGGAGATTTAATTTGATTTCTGTACGTAAAATTGCCAGAAAAAAAAAATTATTACAATGGTCAAATTACAAATTCAATCACAATTACAAATTTGGTCACTAATTCACTTTAGTAAAATATCTTACTAATTGTTAGTTATTTTTGACTAAAACTTTCGTGAAAAGTTGAAAAATGCCAAATGAAATAGTGAAATACAACTAATAATTAGTAAAAATTTTCACTAAAGTAAATTTGAGGATATTTCAAGATCTTTCAAGTAATTTTAATGAATTCAAAGTGATTTCGAAATATTTTTATCGACTTCAAGATATTTTAAGTGATCTTAAAGCATTCAAAGGATTTTTAAGGAATGATTTCAAAACATTTTAAATGACTTTAAGGGTTTACTGGGAATTCTAGAGAATATTAAAGTTTTCTTTTTAAGATTTAAAAATTTTTTTAAATTATAATTTAAAAAGTTTGAAAACATTTTCAAAGTATCTCAAAGTATTTGAAAACGATACAATCGCCGCTGAGAGATTTATTTCTACAAAAAAAGGTACAATTTGTGTGTATTTGAATTGATGTTCCTGCTTGCTTGTTTCGATTCGGAAAATGTATGTTTTAAATTTAATTTAAATATTTGAAAAATAAAACACTTTTCTTCCCACACAAACTGAAAGCCGGGATCCAATTTGAAGACTTCCGTTTTAGGTCATGCAAATTTAAATCCCACGTTCCCGAAATCAAATACGAGGAAAATAATTTCATGAAGGCTAATGTTTAAAAATTGAGGAGTATTCTTCAAAAATGAGTATATATGAACGAAATAAACTCACAATTATTCTTTGTTTTCTTTGTCACTCTTCTTTCGATTTTTTTATTATACATTATCGCATGAGCTTTCTGCTTCGTCTTTTCTTACCGTATTGCCTTAATTTCACATTCATAAAGTATTTTCATTACGAGGGACTGACGGGCAAAAAGAAAAGTTTATTTTATAATGTCAGCTTTCTTCTACTTTCTTTCTTTTATCCATATCGATTAAATTTTTCTTAACGCTATTATAAAAATATGTTTCCCTATTCAATTAGATTCAATGAGATAATAGCATCGAGATTACGCTTTAGAGATAAATTATTACAGTATTGCTACTATTGCATCGCTTTAACAAGAACAGGATTTCTTCTTAAGGGGGACAATTTCATGTTCATGACATCTTAAAACTCGTTGATGAGGAAGTAACGATCGATCGACTGTAGATTCCATTCTGCGCATAACTCGATCAAGAAGAATATCAACTGCCCTTGCCACATTTTGTCCAGTTGATGCACTTGTTTCTAAATAAATTAAGCTGAAATTTACAAAATGTCATTGTTTACATTTAATCATATAATTCACATATTTTGATTTTATAAATAATTCATTTCTAAGTCAATAATCCTACAAATTATACAATCAGTCAATATTAGATTTTTAATACCCTTACTCGTATTTTTCAGCCAACTCTCGGGCCTTTTGCTCACTGATAACTCTTCTGTCCTCTAAGTCAGATTTATTCCCACAAAGTATTACGTCTGGATTTTCACAGTATGCGTGACTCTGTCAAATAGTAAAACAAAATATAAATCACTTCATTTGCTTGTGGAATGAAAGATACCAATTTAAAAAAAAATGCAGATAAATAAATAACATTTTCAATTTATTTAGAAAAATCGAATCAATTTAGAAAAAGAAAAAATTACTCTTGAGCAAAAAATTTCGTTTTTGGAAAAAATGTGCAACCCCTCATTTCATACATTTTTTGTAAATATTGATTATACATTTGGATTATTCGATTTCAATATTTCTTTTATAGCAGTGTGTAAAAAACGTATTTCCGCGAAAATAAAATCTTTTAATGCTTCTAATAAATAACGTCACAAAGTGTACCCTAAGTTGATCCAGCCAATTTCGTACGTCGAGGAATGACTGCTCATTGGTTAGATCGAAAAGTAGAAAGAACCCCATTGAATCTCGGTAAAATGCTGTTGTCAAGCTTCGAAACCTATAAGATATCACATACATAAAAGTTATATGAGTACGTCTAAAATGAAAACGGAAATTACAAAAGTTCCCAATATTTTTTTCCTCTTCACTTTTCATTCTAAGAAAAAAATTCCAAGAATTTTAAACTAAGGATTTTTTCATGACGATTTTTTTAGTTATCGGAATAAAAATATCAGAAACAGTTTCCAAAGTTCCCAAAACCCAAAATTTTTTTTATTTTAACTGATTTTAACGAATTTCAAGGAATCTGAAGAGATTTTAAGATACTTCAAGAGATTTTAATGAACTCCAAGAAATTTTGAAATATTTTTAACGATTTTAGAAATTTTTAATATATGTAACTATATTGTACATTCAAAAGCAAAAAAGTTACTTTTTTCTCTGCAGCATAGAAATACAAATTTTTCAAATGCAACTAGTTTTTATGAGCTATTCAAAGTAATACGTGCTATATATTAATATAATCTTCCACACGAGTTGTAAGAATAGCATGCAAAGAAAATCTAATAATAATATTATAATCAGATGCAAATATTACCGTTCTTGGCCGGCTGTGTCCCAAAGCTGCAAATGTACACGTTGTTTCTTTCCATTCGTCGTTTCATATGTCTTTCAGAAAATGAAAAATAAAAAAATATAATTGTATTTAAATTATTATGTTCTATTTATAATTATAATTATTTAGAACTATAATATAATGTAAAAGTACATGTATTTTTTATTAATAGCTTAAAATGCGTAGAGAAAGAATTTATAAAATTGAACTCATCAAATCTTCAAAATTGAATAACTTCAAATTCAAAAACTCAAAACTGGACTCAAAAAAAAAAACTTACCATTCTTTTCTCTCGAAAATCAATTCCCACCGTAGATACGAATTTTGAATGGAAGACCCCATCGGTATATTGATAAAGAAAACTCGTTTTACCGACTCCCGAGTCTCCAAGAGCCAGGAACTTCAACAAATAATCGTAATCCATTTTCCGGCAGCACAAAACAATGGGAATGAGCACAAAGGTGATAAAAATATACGCAAGTCAAACAATAATTATGTTGTAGATTGCGAATTAGAATAAGAAAATCAAAAGATTGAAACTAGCACAATATGTCTTGTAATTTCCATCACAGGAATATTCAGAATTTGTAATTAATTACTGAATATCACAAAGTTAGAAAAAAAGAAAAACACCTATAGAAGAACGTTTAACAAACGTTAAAATTCTACACCTGGGGTCTACTTTTCAAGTTTTTAATTTACTTCTAAACAATCAAAGAATTGAGTAAATAAACTCGTCCCGAACAATTCACTTTTTTTCTATAATTTTTGTCAGATTATATAATATTAATCTTTATTAACGAATAACAATTATTGTTGAGTTATTTGGCACCTGTTGCCTACGTTTACAATTTCCAATTTGTTCAAAATTAAGCAGATGAATAAAATACTTGTTTCAAACTAGTTACTATGAATAATTAACTCTTTTTTGCATAATTTAAGTAAACTATTCACTTTTTCAAAAAATTTAAAGTTTTCTTGTAGAAACCCGCACCGCACAACGGACGAAAAAGTGGAATGCATATTTTATTTTGCATATATCTTAATGTGTGAGTGTGATTATATTTTAACACACGAGTGTCTTATCAGTAATGCCAGTGATTGGTTAATTTTCTAAGAAATAGACTACGAATTGCGCGCCTTTATTTAAATGAATGCAGTGCTGCCAATATTTGAATATGATTTTAATTTTTGTTAGGTTGGTGGTAGTGGAATTTAACAAGTAAATTGTTGAATCTTTTGTATTTAGAGTTCTAATAATTAAATTGTTCCTATTTTTGCGGTGCAAAATTGCAATTAACGTATAAATTACTCAATGGAAGTTAATGTGAATGTTGAATATTGGTAAGTCATTATTTTATCTGGGTAATAAATCTGTAAATTAAAACTTAACCTCTTAAGCACGTGAATCACAAATTTGAGTATGTATTTTTATTTTTAATTTCTCATGAAACTCTTATTTAAAATTGATTTTAGTGGTGCGTGCGGATATGAGAAACAATTTCTGGATATGGCTAGAGCAATTAAATCACGTGTACCAGAAGCAGTCGTCTCTGGAAAGGACGGAAAGGAAGGTAGATTAATAAAACAAAGAAAACTTTTGATTATTGTTATTAGAAATTACTAAAATTTTCGAATCTTTCAGGTACTTTTGAAGTTCAGATCAACGAAGAACTAGTGCATTCAAAACTTCAAACCTTAGCCTTTCCAGACCATGATGATGTAAGTGAGATAGTAAAAGATGTCCAAGAGGGAAATCCTGTTAGGAAAGTTCAAAAACAACAACCAATTGAGTGTTCAATACAGTAAATACTCTTTGAGAAATGCTAAACAGTAAATATAGTAAGATTACAATTTACTCTGTACATATTTTTATTATTTAATTATTCACGTAGAAAAACAATTTCTTATAGCTCTACGTCACAATAAAAATTGCATTTAAATATCTATTTCTAATTTAAAGCAATCATTTCGTAGTATTCCACGTTAAAAAAATGTATTTTTTTAAGCTACTATATAAAGTCTATGATAATCGCAGAATTGAATTAATTTGTCGGAAAATTATTTCATATGTAGTTCACCTCGTCTCCTATGTTTAAAATAGCTTCTTCGTTATTTCGTCTGCCAAGATATATTCCGAATCTCAATTTACCATTAAATTCCTCTGCAAGTGTTCGCAATGGTTCCACAGTTTTCTCCCCTGTGGTTTGATCGATACATACCATTTGGCATCTAGTGCAAAGCCCCTCCACCTAGTGAAAAAAAACATTTAATAAGTTGTAAATTTACTGAAAAAATCAGATTCAAGCAGGAATATTCTCACTTTAATTAAGTACCTCAAAATCACAATTTCCTATTTTCACGTGTTTCCATTTCGTTTCCTCGAACGGAGCACATCCACTCACAATCATATTTCCTCGAAATCTATGCAACATTGTTTCCTTACGACATTCAGAATCATCCGGTACTTTATCAAACAACCAGAAAACACTAGCTTCGTTAAGCAAAAGATATTGAGCTTGACTTACAAACGATAAATCTTTTTCATCTTTACCTGTAAATGAAAATTTTATTACCAATTTTGCAATGCAAATAATCTAAAGTAATTTTTAAAATATTATTAAAAGTAGGCCATACTTTTTTCGTTGTCTATCTTCTTTTTTGTTTGCCTAATCAGTCTTAAATTTGGCCGACCTAGAGATAAACTCAGCCATTCAGACACCTCAGCTCCACAATCAATACCTTCTACTTTATGACCACAAACTTTACCTCTGCACTTTTTGCCACTTACATTCTCTTCAGAAGGGTATAATGTTGAAATAGATATAGAAGGCATTCCTGGAAAGGTTAACTCCATTTCGTTTTTATCCAAACGTAAATAGGGTTTAATTAAACAAAGATTAACTTCCTGTTTTTGAGTTAAGCAAACACCAGTCAAGGTTACAATCATCCACTCTCTGTCGTACTGTAAACCTCTCGAATTAATAATCCACGAATCACTAATTTCAAAAGCAGCACAAGACTTAATCGGATATATAAACAAGCTCTCTAGTCTTATCTTTTCATTATTCGAATTGATACCTTTAGATATTAGATTTTGTATTTCAAACTCCGTTTTTCCTCCAGCTTCTACCTCAATATCGTTCCTTTTGGTAACTTTACTATAACTCTTAGCTCGCTTACTCTCAATATAATTTCCAGTCTTGTATTTATTCCAGAATCTTTCCCTCTCTTTGATCCACCAACTTGGAAGTTTAATAACTTCTGGTTTATTTAGAAAACACTTTCTAATCATTCTCAATACTATCTCTACGTCTTTTATAGATGACATATATCCAAAAGAGATCCTCACACAACCAGTAGGTTTTCCATTTATTAAATCTTTTGATCCACCACAAACGTATCCGGCGTCGTAATTTTCTAATATCATGCGGTTTGAAAGACCCAAGTGTCGCTGACAGGCTCCCGGATTACAAAAACAACCTGTTCTTAACTGAATTTTGTATAAAGCTGCCATGTTGAGAACTTCCGTATATCCTATGTAATCACCATTTGCACGTAGAATATTAAAAGTAACAATTCCTCCTTGCAATTTAGAATCTTCGTAGTCTGTATCGTTGTAGAGTTTTGCGACTGGATTTCCATTATTGTGGTGTAAAGTTAAAAGAGAATGGTGTAAATGCCTTGCGAGTAAAAAAACGTGCTTTGATATGTCGGTTAGAGGTATGGAAGAAATTGTCTTGAAACCGTATTCTAGAGCTATTATAGACAGAAAAGGTAGAGTCCCATCTTCAAATCTGAAAATAAATAAAACTCATTTATATAATAACTTTACACTTTGATAAATACATAACTTCTCCTTTATGTACTCACCTTTCATGTAGATTTTCCCGCTTAACATGAAAAGATTCAGAACTCAGTGCTACATTGACAGTTCCACCTCCATAATAAACCTTTTCCAGAACATTTGCACTAGAATTTTTCACGAGTAATGCTCCGAGTCCAGTTGGATATCCAAACATTTTGTAGAACGACAGACAAACGAAATCAGGCTTGTAAAGAGACAAGTCAAAATCATTCGTGCCAACGAAGGCTGAACTATCCAACAGAGTATACCATTTATTTCCTTTTTCTTTAATAAGATAATCCAAATTTCCATTTTGAACAGCTTCTATCCACTCAAGAGGATATTTCAAACCAGAAAAATTGCACTGAGCTGAATAAACAAATAGGGAATTACTTTCTGTGACTAACATTGGTTTTTCAGAAACTATTGGTTTATGGAGAATTTCAAAAGCTTTGTCATGTGTAAGACAAGTAACACTGGCTCCATTTTGAGATACTAAATCCCGCATTCCAAGAACTGAAGTGTGATTGTCCTGAAGGTAAACAAAATTTCCATTTTTTGTGGAGTTTGTACTTTTGAATCGGAATGTTTCCGCGACTATCTTTAAAGCAGCGGTTGCTCCTGAGGTGAAAATCACACTATACTCTTCTGGAGAAACGTAAAAGTGATCCAGAATTCTGTAATCAGATTTGTTTTTAATTAGATCTGATTTAAATATTTTTTTTTTTCAAATAATTGCGGTTTTTAAACCAAATTTTGCTGGCAGCTCCGTGAAACTTTATTCTGAATATTAAAATCTTTACCTGTATCGAGCTTGTTCAATTAAATCGTGAGTGAAGTTACTTGCAACTCCGACAGAATGAGGATTTGCATAAGTTGATAAGAGTAAATTCTCAGATGTCTTTTTAATTTGAGTGTTCGAATAAAGCGTTGCACCTGCATGGTCTAAATAACATTCATCTGAAATCGTGAATCAAAAAGATTAATTTTTCAAATTAGTTTTAAATTGAAATTAAAAGTTTAATTCCACAATAATAGATATAAGTGACATCATATAGGTTCAAGTTTTCGTAATAATAAAAAGTTGATTAAAATAGTAATAATAAATAAGCTTACATACCTTTCAATCGGGAAAATTCCTTTTCCAAAAAATTGACAGTTTCTTGACTGTAAACTTCGGAATAAGACAGAAGGTGTTTTACATCCATTCTGGATCACGTTCACTGAGATATCTAATCTTGACCACAAGTTGTGTAATATTATATTACTCAAGGGATCTTTCATTGGGAAACATAACAAGCTGAAGATTATACGTCAATCGTTATTGCTCTTATATATAGACAAACAAAATATCAGCTTCTGTAAAGAACTTGCATTTTAGGAGTAACTTCAAACTCCATTCTTATTTTCCACTCCCTAATTTTCCCTCTGATAAGACTTGTAGACCTACCTAATACTTTCTGTAAAAGGGCCTTCATTTTTATGAGAGTGAAAAAACTCCATTTATCTTTCACTCCAGATGATAAAATGCTTCAAGAATACTCATTGTACATATACAAGTTAGGATTTGCCATCGCGTCTTTCAACATATGGATACCATAAAAAAAATCGCTGTTATCACAGAAGTTAGAGCAAATATCATAGGTTTTCATCATTTTATCTGGCACTGAAAACCTTGCCAGAAACTGGTTTTAATTACAATGAAATCGAGTAGACTCTCTCTGAGAAAGCTGCAAGAAACTGAGTTCTTGTTTTTTTATTTATCATTTCGAGGGGGGAGCAGTGCCCCTTGATGCCCC
>CAJFCP010000111.1:582342-621316 GCA_904066005.1 Synergus itoensis | reverse complement strand
GGGGCATCAAGGGGCACTGCTCCCCCCTCGAAATGATAAATAAAAAATATTTCATACAAGAACGATGGATAGTCGGTTTCACTGAGAAAGTGAAAAACTACTCAAATGACAGTTGACAGCAAATGACCGGTTTCCCAGTTGCAGTATTTTCCCATCACTATTTTTGAAGTTCAGCCCCTTGAAAATATTGATTTTTTGCACTTTATTAATCATTAATACAGAAAAAAAATGTATAAAAATAATAAATGGCCAAATAAATAATTTTATAAATTGATCAATGAAGAGATAAAGAACAAGGCACAATGTATTATTAATAAATATAGGTACCATATGTACGCACAGAAAATTAGAAAAGCGAATGAGAGCGACTGAAAAAAATGTATACTTAAAAGTAATTTAATACTAGTTGAATGAATGTATTATAGAAATATAATTTTATACCATAAATGATATTATAATCTTTGTTTTAATCTCATATTTTGGCAATCGGTTGACCTTTAGTTATAGAGTGTTACTCCAAATACGACGTACAACCTGACGAGGTGGCCGAGTGGTTAAGGCGTTGGACTGCTAATCCAATGTGCTCTGCACGCGTGGGTTCGAATCCCATCCTCGTCGAATTTTTTTGTTTTTTCGTACAGTACATTATTTTTTATTAATATAATTCTATATTGTATACGTAAAAAACTAAAATCATCATTTCGAATTGAAAGATTCAAAATTGGACCATTTGTATCCAAACCACGAAGATTCAAACATATAGACTGGAAAGATTAATGATTGTCAATTATTTATACTCTTCAAATATAAAATGTCACTTACAACAACTTGTAATTAGGTTCTACAAAAATTAATCGCCGTAAATAACAAAATAAAAAATTATTACTCGCTTGGAGACCGTAATGAAATATTGATTAAAAATGTTATGTACAGAAGAGTATGACATCAAAAAAAAATAAGTTTGAGATCTCAAGCAGTGATAGTAAATCAGAAAATGAATTACTATCTCAAGATAAAGGTCTGTTCATAGAAAAAGTGTAAAAATATGTATTTTAATTACTATATTTTATTATTATTTTGTTTAGAACTGCCTGAGGAAGAATCTGAAAATGTATCTTCTCATTCGCATCCAGTTGTGACCGAAAAAGACAAAGTATTTAACTTGACGGAAAAAATTAATTCAAAACAATTTCGTTTGTCAAAGTCTGGAAGTGGATCAGGAAGAAGTGCGTTTTTTAGTTCGATAGAATCAATTAATTCAATACTCGACGACAAAGGCTGGGTTCCAAAAGTTTTGTATGTTAATAAACCGAAAAACTCCAGTGATAATAATTTTGAATTAGCATCTACTAGTTTTTCAAATAATTTAAAACTTCCTATACCGAGCGAATGGGGAACCGAAAAAACTGAACTTCCCGAATCAGAAAGATTAAAAAACTTGAATATATTATTGCATAGTGAACCAACTATACCACCTCCCGAGAAAAAAAAGAAGAAAAAACCATCTAAAGTTAAAGATTCAAATAAAGATTCAAGTTTCGGTAGAAAGAAATATTTTTAATCCTTAAAAGATATCGAATTTGATGATATAATGATATTCAGTAATTTATTTATTTCAGATTATTTTTCTTATGATACTTCATTCGATCCAGAAACAGAGTTTCTTGAATTAAATTCTCGATATCCACCTTCCACTTCTAAAAATTTAGAAAAGTCTTCAAAACCAGGTAAAGAAATATTATCTAACTCAAGTAATGAGTCAGTTCAGAGTCCATCCCTGAATTATTCAATTTCAGAGAGTAAAATTATAATTCGAAATTCAAAAAAGGAGCACAACTTTCAAGAAAAGCCAATAGTACACGCATCAAATCCTTTTCTTCAATTGGAACCAAAAAAAGTTTGGAAACCATATGAGCTCTATTTACCTCACCAATCGAGGAAAAAGAAGGAAAAACTATCTGAATCAAAACCAGGTGTTAGATTTTTTTAATTTTATAACTTACTTAATTTGTGTTTATAATAATTGGTAATTAATTATATTTACTTATCTATCAGGCACTTCCAAAATGGAGTCTGATTACGAGTCTTTAAGTTCAAGTGTCTCTGAATTCGAAACAGAAAAAAAGTGCCACCTAAGTTCTCTCAAAATTGACAAACCATTTTCCGATTTTTCGCTTCAAGGAAAGAAACTCGAAACATTTGGAAATAAAATTGAAGCCTATAAAAGTACAAATGTACAAATATCAGAACCGGTTAGGAAAAGTAAAGAAAAACTATATTCTACATTTTCATCGACTTCTGCGAATGCGTTTCAAATGAAATCGATTAAAGATGAATTGTATTTAGAAGGGGAGAATACAGACAAAATAAAAGTGAGCAGTGATCAAGATTCTATTGTAAATGAAATTCAACTTGAAGAATCATTAAAAGAATTTTCAGAAAGAAAAGAAGATAATGAGGATAATAATAAAGAAAGTAATATTAATGAGGAAGAGGATGAACACCTTGTTTTTTCATGGTCATCCTCTGATCTAGGCATTTCTCGATGGAGTCTCCCAAGCAGAGCCACAAGTCTCTCTAATTCAATTGTTGATCGTTTGTCGGTTAATTATGTACTTAATAGTGTCGTAAAAAGGTTCATTGATGTCAGACAGTTGGCTCCTGTAACTTTCTCGCAAAGACCATCTAGAAATTTTCGGGAATATAATCAAGAAGTGGAATCTCAAGAAGCAAGTGTTTCACACAAATCATGATTGTATATGTATTTTTAGGTATCTTTGATTTGATACCGTAAGATTCATGAGAAGCAATAATAATTGAAAGATCCATTTAAGGTGAACGTTCATTAATAATTAATAGTTATAATAAAATAATTCAAGGGATTTTATTTAATAGAATTTTAATTTTGAATTTCAATTTAAATTTTAGTTTCTCTTCAATATTATATTT
Source organism: Synergus itoensis (assembly GCA_904066005.1). Taxonomy (NCBI): domain Eukaryota; kingdom Metazoa; phylum Arthropoda; class Insecta; order Hymenoptera; family Cynipidae; genus Synergus; species Synergus itoensis. Next base: position 618,367 of record CAJFCP010000111.1, on the reverse strand, counting down.
CATTAATTCTATTAAATACCGTCATTATATTTTTGTTTGTTATATATATAATTATAATTAAATATGTATCAAATAAAAACGAATTGAAACTATTTTTGATATTTAAAAAAAATAAAAATGACATAATCGGCAATTTTATCAATTCTGGTTTTAAAAAAATTACTAAAAAGTACAAAAAAATTCACGAAAGGCCCCGGGGGGATTCGAACCCCCGATCTCCTGTTTACTAGACAGGCGCTTTAACCAACTAAGCCACGGCGCCTTCTTATGTAAGTCAGTGAAAATGCCACTCTTGAGTAGGCGCCATTACTGACAGACATTATTATTATTATTATTATGTATAATAATCCTACCAATTTCATTCATTCGTTCTCAAAACTCCTTAAAATTTCTTAATAAAATATACACATTTAAAATTCCACAATATCTTAATAAATTCCGTAAAATTATTTAGAATTACTAAACATTCTGTGAAATTCCATAAAATTTTATAAAATCCCAATAAGTTTTGTAAAATCCCATTAAATTTCGAAAAATCAATTGATATTCCTCAAAACTACCTAAAATCTAATGTTGAAATTTTTTTTTAAATTTGATGTAATGTACTTGCATTGAAATTGAAAAAAATCTTTCTTATCTATCTATCCTTTTCTTATTTAAAAAAATACTTTGTGTATCTAAACACTGGTGAAATATTTTTGCAGCTGATAGTAGGAAATTTCGATATGAATAAAAAAAATCCCAACTACAGGAAATAGTTATATAATTAGGCATTTTTTCGCATGTCATATTTGCGTGCAATGATAAGATCGCATTTTTATTTATGATATATATACATATATAAATCCTATAACGTAATATATATATATTACGTTATAGGATTTATATATAAGAATATTTATATATTTATATATTTATATATTTATATATTTATTTATAATATTTATATATTTATATATATTTAAGTAATATTACTTCAAAATAGTTGTAATGCAAACATGACATTTTAAAAATTGGATTAGATATTTATATCATAATCATATTTTAAAAGACAATAGAATTCCTTTGTCTTTTCAAGTTAAAATTAATTCAAATTAATAGTACTTTGTAAGCATGTGCAGCTTCATAAAATTCGTATATGAGTTATAATGTACTATAAATATGTACAACAACTTATAAATAATGTATAACAAGTTATGTATGGTAAAGAGGAAATGAGCACTTAAATATGCCGATTCACGACAGTTCAGTTGATTGAATGACAACTTGATCTTTGAGCAATTGATGAAAGGTGCAGAAACACAAAAAGTCCTTGGAAAGAGCTTGAAATATCGTAAAATCCCTTAATATTCTCTAAAATTCAAATACATCTCTTAAAATTCTTGAAGATCATTAAAATTACTCAAAATCCCCTAAAAGATTATTAATTTTTTAAAAATAGCATTAAATTTCTTCAAATACTTAGAAATTCCATAAAATTCCTTCAAGTGACGTAAAACCTCTTAAGATCTCTACAATCTTAATAAATTTCGAAAAATCCCTTTAAATTCCTAAAACTTTTTCAAAATTTTATTGAATGTAGTCTTAAAATTGAAAAAATGTTCATTTGAAGGGCCTAAAATATCTGAATTTCAAGTTAGTTCATCCTCGACATATATATAAATATATATATGTGTGTGTAAATTGATGCAGGTCACAGAAACGATTACGGAAATGGATGAGTACAAATCTTCATTGAAATACCCTTCGCCGCTGGTAGTAGAGTAGAACACCATTCAATCTTAAACTCTATTGCACTTCAGCTCTACTTCAACTCAATCAATGTATTGATCTATAATTAATAGTATTTATTATTGAATGCACAGATGGCAGTATTTGAAAAGAAATCTTGATTACAAGATTTCTTTGATACATTCACCATATTAAAAAATTAAAAAATCTGTCCTTATTTACACAGAAAAAACTCTACACTCAGAAAAAAGTTTGTTTAAATCAAACAAACTTTTTTTTGAGTGTATGGTTGTGACAACCACAGAAATAGTAATATATGGTATAACTAATAATTTTCGGTTGCCACATCTACGGTTGTGGCAACCACAATCGTGGTTGTGGAAACCATAAATTGTAGTTGTACCGTATTTTACTATTTCTGTGATTGTCACATCCATAACAGTTTTTTCCGTGTAGATAATAACTTATCATTCATATTTAACAGAACTGCGCATTAATTCAACAGTAAATTTGAACAGTTCTAGAACCAGCAGCATAAAATTAATTAATTCCCAAAAAGAACTTAAAAAAAAAAAACCCTTGACCCCGACGTGATTTGAACACGCAACCTTCTGATCTGGAGTCAGACGCGCTACCGTTGCGCCACGGAGTCATCGAGAGGTTTTCTCTAAATACACTATACCCTCTCCCATCTCACTATCTAATAAAAATCGAAACAAAAATTCCAAAAACATAGTCTCATTTTCAAAATTGACAAAATTAACTCATCAAATACTTAATTCGGAAGTAATAATTTATTATACATCGTCAAAGTATACACCTTCCTAGAAATGAATTTCAATTGATAATTTTTGAAGCAAATATACTAAATATGTAATCAATATAATATGTATTCTTAAAATAAGTTATATTGCTTAATAGCCTTAGTAGGAGACAAAATATGTTATATACTATAAAATAATACATATGTTTTGCTTCATTATATCTCGTTATATGCTACGAAGAACTTACTGATTTTTTTAATTCACAGATAATATACATGTATATGCATTTTAAGATCATGCGCAATGCAATTGATACACCAAAGCTGGTTTATACAGCTGCTCACCAAAAATGCAGTACCCTAAAAGTGCATCAATCGATTACACATACTAAAGTCTAATATTGATCTCCCCCTGCGTTTTAAAAATGTCGAGTGTCAGTCAACAGCACGTTTTTATTCAATTTGATAACATTCAGAATTAATAGTCTGATTCGAAGATTACCGCCACTCTCAAATGCTCTTTTCGAATTTCAAACCATCTTTCTGCATTCAGGGCTGCATTTACAAGGGGTGAATTTGGGTTCAAGATCTGCTGCTTTCACATGTATTTTCATGGCATAAAAATGTAATATTTGCGTCATTCATAAGTATTTGAACATCTATAATATGTTATCTATAATATAATCTCTTGATAACACATCGGAAGGCTCGGAAAAATTTGTAAGGTGAAAAGCTGTAAGGGTATGCTTTTAAATTTTAAATGCATTAATTGATTTTTCTGCCTTTTTATAGCAACGAATTTATATTTTCTTTTAAATATCAGAATATGCTGCTCTTATACATTTTTTCTTTCGCTCTTTGAAATATGTAATGGAAGCAGAAAGGGGAGATTTGACGACTCATCAAAAGTGATAAGACATGTGATGCTTCTAGTTCTAAAAAAGTAATCAGAAAATCAGGATACGCTCGTGTGCATGCAGAGACGACTCTACTTCTCCACCACATTGTAAATCGGTTTTGTTCAGTCGCGGTGAGGTCGGAGAGCCGCATAGACCTCAAGTGAAAGCAAGGCGTGAACTCGATAGTGTAAGATGCTTTTGGAGGATATTGTGTACGTGCTTATTTTGCTCTTGTCGACATGGTTTGGGCAATATTATCGAAAAATCAAGGACCCATTCGCAAGACAGTGGGCCAGCACCTTGTATGGATTGTTTGTGGTCACTGCTGTTTCCGGGACTCACGTGGCCCACCCGATCATCTGCACCCTTATTAATGCAGTCATCGTTACCCAGCTATCTTGGAAGTATGTAATGTACACTCTGTGCACATGGTAATCACGTGACAGAGATAAGAAAAAATAGATTAGTTGCTCGGGTTACTGCACTCGCACAAATAAATTCTTGCACGTTCCAATTCTGTAACATATATAATACATGCATTGGACTCACTTTCACGCGTCCAATATAGAACTCGTAAACACACCCTTTATTGATGTACGATGCCCAGGAAATATGTTAGCGTCTTTTATTGATCGATAATTTCGAAACATGTTTTTCGTCGATTTAAAAAAGTAGGACTTTCTGTGTATATATCAAGAGATAAAAGATATGTCATGCAAGTTTGATATTGCATATCTTTTTCTATATGCGAGAAAATTGTTATCATCCTTATAAAAGATAATTTAATAAGATGCCTTCATATAAAGTAATAATTATGGCTCGTGTGGGATTGTAAATTTACATTCTGAAAAGATTATTAGACTATGTATGTCTATTTTTGTGTTGGCATTATCAACCTTTGGATCTTGGCAAATTAAGTAGATATAGTCAGCAAAATAAAACTGGATATTGCATAATTATGTTTGTTTACACTCGAGTATGCAAAAACACTGAGTAGAGAATTTAAATTTCAATAAAATGTCTATATGATATCGATTTTACATTTTTTAAGTTTTTCTATGATGATCCTTTAAAAAAAAACTGATGAAGTCCGATAAACACAATTGAAACAGATTTATTAATCGGATTCAATTGTATTTCTTACTTGGAGCTCATCTGCTTTTTTTTAGAAGGGGATGTGTGGAAATTCAAATTTTATTTGAAATAGAAACAAGCGTGATGAAAAGGTGTTCTTTTATTTTGATATTCTTAATCTAATAAATATAAAAAATAAAAAAACTTCGTCAGACTAGACGTCTGAAACTTCAATCTAATAGAAAAACTATAAAACAACTGTTTTATTTAAGAACATTGATTGATACTAGATTTCTTTATTTTTTTCAGACAATGTCACATTGCCAGTATTTTCTTTTCCTTTTTTTACCTACTGGTGATCGTGCGACTACCTCATTTGTTCGGCTTAGAAGAAGCATCTGGTCACACCAGTCTCGTTATGATGATGCTTACATTAAGACTGTCTGGCTTGGCATTTGAGATCAATTGTGCAGCCACTGCCTCAGAAGATGATCCACAAGGTCTTAAATCAGAAGCCTTAAGAAAGATCACATTTCTGGACGTCTTCCATTACGGTTTTAGTTACATGGGAGTTTTAACTGGTAGGTAATCTACGAATAATAATTATTTGATAAGTTTTACAATAAGTACATACATCTATTATACATTTTTTTTATATTTCAGGACCTCATTACCGTTATCGAACATACTGGGACTCACTCCACAGACCATTCGGGGATTATGCTGACTATTGGGGGATTACATTCTACAAACTGAAGCAAATTGTAGCTTTTGCTCTAATCTTTTTAGTAACGAGCAATGCGTTTCCTGCCGAGGTAAATTTTTATTTCCTTGATTCATGAAATGGAGATTTAACAGGATTTCAAACATTTTAAAAGAGTTCAAGATATTTTAGATGATTCTAAGGAATTTGAAGAAATTTTAAAATTCACTTCAAAATATTAAAAAGGATTTTTAGAGATTGTAAATGATGTAAGAAATTTCAAGGGATTTTAAATATCTTCAAAGAATTTGAAACGATTTCAAAAATTGAAAAAAATGAACAAATTTTCAAAATAGGTGAAATAAGATGAATAGGTGACGACTGAAATTGTATTTTCCTGTGTTATTTTGTTTTTTGATTGTATTTTTTTTCAATTTTTTCAGTATGCCTTAACAGAAGATTTCGCAAACAGAAGTTTCCTCTACAGGTTTTGCTACATTTATCCAACTTTTGTCACGTTTCGAATGAGGATGTTCATTGGAATGATTCTTTCCGAATGCGTTTGCCAAATGGCAGGATTGGGAGCATATCCTACGAAAAGTGAGCCTGTAACTGGTCTGGGACCCAAGAATTATAAACTTGTCGAAACTCTGTAAGTTTAACACATATTTATTATTATTACTCTTTTTATTTAGATTCTGATAATTTAAAACTCTTCTAACTTTTGTTATTTGCTTTCTAGGTCTAGCAATTTAGAACAAGTAAAGAATGAAGAAATCGATTATGAGACCGTTCACAATATGAACGTGGAAAAAGTGGAAACTTGTAATACAGTAAGAACTGCAATGAAAGTTTGGAATACCACCGTCCAATATTGGATGGCACACTGCGTTTATAAAAGATTTCCTTTCAAACCACTAAGAACTGCAGTTGTATTTTTATTGTCTTCAGTTTGGCATGGTTACGCCCCTGGATATTTCCTCTGCATTAGTCAAATTACCTTTTTTTTGCCCATGGAAGATATTTACGTTAAAATCTATAAGCAGTGTGAAGAAAATAGTCTCGTAAGTATAAATCAGAGAACCAACATTCTGTCATTTTATCTTCTGCCCATTTCCCAAATCTCGTAATAATAATTCAAATTTATTTTACAGGCCAAAATGCTGCTGGGCGCTTTTCTCTGGTTCATGAAAATGTCCTGCATGGCTTATCTGGGATTATCGTTTCAGTTGCTTGAATTTCATGAAACTATGACCTATTATAAGAGTATATATTTCGCTGGCCACGTTTTAGTGGCTGTACTTTACGTAACGGGTCGGATTATTGCACCAAAAATTCTTGTCAAGACAGAAAAGGGCCTTCAGTAAGTCAATTTAAGAATCCCTTAGAAACATTAGAGATTATCTACTTATTTTGTGATAACGTAAATTAATAATGTACGGTTTATCTAGCAGTTACTCAGAATCTCGCTTCAAATTGTAGCGTAATATCTTTGCAATCCAACTTGCGTAACTAATTAATGTACATTTTTTTTTAATTTTAGAAAAAGTTTGTACATTATCCTAGAAGTAGTTATGCATTATTCAGGATGTTGACGCTTGAAGAGTTTAAAATTATTCGTAAAATTACAATTTGAAATAATATTTCAAATACAAAAATTTACTTCTAGTTTGCCGCCAAAGTACTTAAAATTTAAAAGCTTCCAGATTCGAACGTAAAATTCTAAAGCGTCCAATGTTGAAAAGTTTGAAAATGGAAGCTTTCAAATTCCAAAAGAATTCAATTACATAAATTGAATAGAGGAATCTTTTACTTCAAAGTAGTCGACACCCTGATATTTTATGCAATGTCCAATTTGAAAAAAAAAAAAAAAACCTCAGAGCGTGGCTTGTGAAAAAAAAACCAGCGCAAAATTATTAAAGACAGCAATTGATCTATTAGTCATACGCACAAGCGGCAAAGTGCCATTTAAATCAATTACGTGAAATCTAAGAGCACAAATATGTGATATTTACTAATTTTGCTCTCTGGGTACTTGGATTAAGAATAGTACGTAAAAGTGTGCCTCTATGCTAGGAGTGTATAAATCTAAAATCTAGTGAAATAAGTCACTCAATTGCAGCAATTCGAACTTAAGATAGAACATCGTTGAATTCGACGTTGCCTATTTAACTAGAGTAATTTCTATTCATTTACCGATAATGGAGAGTGAAAAATAAAGATAGCCAGTTTGTCCATTAAATTAGATTTATTATTTAATCAACCTCGGCTTCACTACATGTTACTACAAGCAAAAGTAGAAGCTGTAAGGATAAAATTAATTAAATAAAATCACTACCATAATTGTCCAAAAATATTTCCAAAAGTTCCAAAATTTAAAATGATTTCTCTAGAAAGACTAGATTCTAAAAATTTTGGACAATTTATGTGTGATCATCATATTAAAAATTGCGAATTCAGAACTGATAACCAGAATGTTTAGTTTTATTCTCAGAAGAATAAAAACCTACCTTCCAGTCGTCAATTTTTATACTTACTCGATTTTCATTACGAGAATACCTGAAATAGAAACACAGTATATATGTATAAAAAAAAGACCCGTACTCCCCTCCCTTTCCCATGCAGTAGACTGCGAGGTAGTAGCAAAATTTAATAAATAATACTTGTTATTCGAATACAATATTCGAAGTTCCTAAGCCATATTAAAAATTAAACTTAAAACAAGTAAAATTAAAGAATTGAAGAAAAAACTTCTATGGAAGTTAAATTTAACGAATTTAACCCAAATATTCAGGGGAGTGTGCAATAAAAATATTTTCTTTAAAATAAAATGATTATTTTGACCGTTATCAAATATATAATAAAATTAGAATCATGAAATTAAATCGTTTAAAATTTATAAAGTTCAAAATGTATTATATACTTTTAAATTTTGATTTTAAAACTGAAACCTTCATTTACTTTAAGATGATACAAATTAAATCCTTCAAACTCAAAATTTAAAATGAAGTACCTATTCAATTCATAAGATTACCCCATTAAAAACTTATCTTTATTATGCAATAATAAATATTTTTCATGAAGGCCATTTACTCTTATGATAATTGTCACATGCCCTTAAAGCTGATATAAGCAACTTTTTGTAACTTTTTTTGGTTCTAGAAAAGATTGAAGTGAATAAATTTTTGACACACTCCCCATAATTGAGAAAAATGTTCAGGAGCGAAGTTGCTTCCCAAAAAAGCTGATAAGAGTGAGGCTTGTAAGTCGATTAATGGCTCGTTTGCAAAGAGAGATTGCTCAAAAGGTGGTTTACGTGTCTGGTGAGTTCCCCGTGCTACCTGGTTCAACGCGAGGCTGCTTCGGACAGCCTCGTCGGCAGCACAGTGCGTTTCTTCGGCTGCGTTCTGCTTTTTTCAGCGCTCGACCGTACTCAGCTATTTCTGCACCCCCCAGAGACACACCGGATTCGTTCGTTTGCACCGGATTCACTTTTGTTCAACGCTCGCGAACCTGCCTTCACCAGACCACCAACCGCATGCTACTGCAAACTGCTTACAGCCCTGCTACTCGGCTTACTGCTTACTCTCAGCTACCCCATCATCAGCTACTCTCAGCTACACTCGCCACGCCACTCCTTTCCACCGCCTGTGGCACCATAAAATAACAACTTAGTTATGGAGAATAACCATTTAACATCCATATGTGGAATTCTAATTCTAAATAAAATACATCAGTCCCTTGTAAAGAGAAGAAAGTTTACCTCAAGCTTTACTTAAGAAACGTGTTGAGAAGAAAAAGAAAATTCCTCGGATATTAACTTTGCCAACTGAAAATTTAGTCACAGAAAATAAATTGTACAAAAATCGAATTACTGAAACCTTGAAAAGATTTTTCTGTGACTGAATTATTCAAATATGTAGAAAGTTTATGCTATGAGAGATTAAGTGCAGTTGAATATATGTAAAAATATAGCTTTTGCTTCTACGAATTACATAATCAATTTGATCTACTTTGATCGTTAAGATCAAATGACAAAGTAACTGGTTTCGAAAAATATTTTTGGCTTTTACAAATCGCTATGCTTTATTATAAATGACAAACTTACATATGTATAACTTCCGGAATAGATACAGAAACGTAGAACTTATATCTATGGTTGCTACAGACGTACAAATCCCTGTTCTAGATTATTGTTTTTATTGAAAAAAAAAAAGAAAACTAAGGGGCAAACAGCCGAAACCTCGATTTTATGTGTAGAGAACTGTTTGGATATATTGAACCAATAAAGTAGACAAATTTCGAGGTTTCTAGCTATGACTGTATAGTACATCTAAGCATAAGCGACGATTTGGAATATTGAAAACAAAAAAAAAAAAAATACTTTGCAAATTGGACGTTTACGAATACACATAAATTTTTTCGAGTACACAATACATATTACTAGGATTAAAAAAAAAAAAGAAAAAAAATCTTGAAAATTAATTTTTGGTGTACAGATTTACAGAATAACTTGCGAACAATGATTTCACAAAAACGTTATCCTTGACCTAATCAAAATCAATTTTATGTCAATGAAGAAGATTAACGTTGTATTAAAAACGCTTATCCATAAATATGTAATACAAAGCTGATTTAGATAGTTTTGAAAGAAGTTCAAAATATTAAGTGCTTCGAGTCAGCCGCAAAAATTCATTGCAAGATAATCTGCGCTTTTTGTACAGCAGCAAAGTGCTTTAACTTTGAGCTTTTAATTCTGAGTTAGGATTTATATTTCGAAATGCACATTTTTTATACTTACAATAAAATTATTGCAACTCTTTTTTTATTAAACAAAAATACGTCACCGTAGTTAATACGCGAATAATAAAAGGGGATTGAAAGTGCCAAGTATTGAGTAGGTATGGAATAATAATACCTTTTTCAGAATATTCTGCTTTCATACAGGAAAATCTCGATTGTGCCTGTTCACAGATTACCTCCAATTTATTCCATCTCAGTTCAGTCCCTATAACATAAGAAATACGAATATTTAGTCAATTATAATATTATTTTATACTTTAAGAGAAAATTAATTTTCAATTTCTTAATTTCACGTTACAAATATTAAAATTAGATATTTTTTTGCTCTGTAGCCATACTTGTATTTTTAAAAACTATATGTCTAAAGAGCGAGAAAATATCTAACTATAATATTTGTTGAGTAAAATGAAGAGATAGAGTTTTAACAACATCCTTAATACAATAGAAACTCAGAAATATACCTCGACTTGGAACGACTGTCCTTCTGTCTGTCAGGAGACTTGCTGCGGGAATGGGACTTGCCTCGTGAGCTTTTGCTGTCAGATCTAGAGCGACTGTGACTTCGACTATATGAACGCCTGCGTTCCCTGTCGCGACTTCGTGACCTGGAACGGGATCGAGATCGAGATCGTCGACGATCTCTACTGCGACTACGTGACCTGAAAATAGCATACCAATATTATTTTTTATCAAGAATTTAATTCCCACTTTTAGGAGTTTGCCATTCATTGAAAATAAACTTTAAATCAAATGAGGAAAAATAAAGCATAAAATTAGTCAGACGACAGCTGCTGGGTTCTAAATATAGAAATCATATTTTTACCTTCCACGTCGACGACTACCACGACTTCTGTGCGGTGAAGTGGGCCTTCCATATCGAGCCATTTGTACTCTCAACTCTCTGCCATCTAAAAGCCGTCCATCCATGGCATCTAGCGCGTCCTCAGCATCTCTCTTGTCATAAAACCTAAAAAAATTTACTTGTTAGTTCAGAAATTTGAAAGGGCCAATGGGTAAGAAAATGTAACTTTTATATTGCTGTAACGCAACAGTACTTTTAAATCATTAAACGTATTGTTTTGATTCTATACGTCTCGCTTACAATCTTAAGGGCATGTTAAGTTATTCAATCCCCACTTTACCGGCATTTTTCCCTACAATTCTATTTCCATATAAAGATATCAATTTGAAATGTAAATATATAAGACCAGATAAACGTGCCTTAATGCATTTACTTTAATTTTCCAAATTTTGAAATTGATACCTCAATTAACGTAGAAGTGTCATTGAAGGGAAAAAATGCTGAAAAGGTAGGGATCAGATAATCTGATTCAGATTTCAGAAAATCAAGATGGCTAAATCTTTGTCGTTTGGGAAAGCTTAATTTTAAAGCGAGATGACAAATGTTAACTTAAATTGCTTACTAAGTACTTTCGAAATAAATTCCACCGTTGCACGTTGCAAACTGCTGTAAAATATTTACGATTAACTCAATTGTTTCGTTAGAAAGTTATTTCATTGCACATTGAGAAAGTAGAATAGAAATCTATACGAAGCATTGTAATTCATGCAAATTATTGACAACGCGGATACGTGTTGAAAGAAACAAATGCAGAGGAATTTACAAAAAAAAATGTGATAAAATTTATAGATTAGTTTTTTCAGTCGATTTTTGTCAATGCTCGAAAGATCAGTATAAGTTTCTAGTAACATGGAGGGAAAAGTATAGCAGTGTCAAAGCGTAGCGTGACGTCACGAATACTTTACAGAGGAAATGCTTACAAATTTATGGAGAAAAAAGTTTAATAACAATATTTGACGTTAACCTACCTTACGAAGGCGAAACCACGGCTTTCTCGAGTAAAACGGTCGCGAGGTATGTAAATATCCCCAACTTCACCGCATCTCTCGAAAACACGACGTAGATCTTCCGGCGTGGTTCGATACGTTAAATTGTCCACTTTTAAGGACACCATCCCGTCAATACGGGGCGGCGGTCGACCGTAACTCATTTTAACACGATTTCTTACTATTTTCGATGCAAAAAACACACTTTTCAGATAAAACTTAAATAGAAGCTTCACACACGAGAACAAGATGGCGAATGCCTGACTTGGTCTTGGCGGCTGGCTTGGCCGTTGGCGGCAATGGCGGCACGAAATGACGAAGTGGCCTTGATATAAGTGGGAGGGGGAAGAAGCCGGAAGCAGCTAATCAAAAGAGAGACTAACAATCTATTTTAATATGTTTGTAATGCTCTTATTGAAAGAATGAAGTGTTATTTATTGAATGAAATGGATAATATTAGTAAATTAAATTCATTGGAGTTTATGGAGTATCTTTTTCTTGAAGTAATCAACAATTATGTAAAAAATTCCACTCATCGGAAACACGTAACAGATTACAGATCTATGTAACCGGAACACCAGTCACGACCAATCACAGATCACTTTACTTTTAAGAACAAAAACCCGGGAAACATTTTTGAATTAAAAATTGAAGCTTATAGAATAGTGAAAATTGATGTTTCCAATTTAAATATTTTTTGGGAATTTAGTTAAATAGGTGTTTATATATACTTTACAAATGAATTTTTTATAATTAATTACAATCTGGAATATTATTAAAAAATATGTAGTCTTTTTTTTTAACTCTAAAGTTAATAAATACATACTCCTGACTTCAGTTTGCTTCTCATGTCAATTTCTTTCAGTCTTATTGACTGTTATTTATTTTAAATGATTTAATAATAATAATTTAATCATTATATTCAAATGAATCGAATAAAAATAAATCACTCAAATGGAAAAAAAATCTATGCGAAATATCAGTCTTGAGTACGATCAACAATTCAAAGATAGTATGAAAACAGCAAAATTACTTGTGAGACATCTACAAGATAGAAAAGGTTAAACAAATCCCTTTAAAATATTTAAAAATAAAAAGTTCATTTTAATTGTATGATATTGCAATTGTTATGCTATTATATTTAGAGCAGAACTTGGCCAAAAAATGGCTTTCACGAGTAGGTAAATTAAAATCATCAGCTCTGGAGGTTGCAAAAAATCGAAATGCATTTCTATCTTATTTAATAAAAGTATTGAAAAACACAGTTAGAAATGAATATCCAGAGTTAGAGTCAAGAACCGATCCTGATGATAATTTTCAGGATTATGCGGTAATTAAAATCGTAAAATTTTCATTAATAATCCCTAAGAAAATTTTAATATATTTTTTTTAATGTTAGGATGAATTTGCAAATATAAATCAAGAAGAGGATGAAATTCATAAAAGTAATGACAAAATACAATTTCATTCTAAATGGTCTGAAGATCAAAGAACGTATGTTGCTGTGCAACCGATTCCTGGTAGAGGAGCTTTAGTTTACATGGCTGTATCAAAAAACCCTGGAATTAAAAATTGGGATTTACCTTCCTTGAAAAGAAGTCAAACATAACTTTCGTAGGTGTTTTCCTTAATTAATTACTTCATCATAACAAACTTACTAATAGGAGACTTAAAAGTTAAAAAGAAAGAATCAGGGTCGACAATTAAAGACTGTTGATATCAACACATTATTTTTATTGAAGATTTAATGAAGCTGCGTCTGTGGTATCACAACAATGCCCTTGCATACGATGCCTCCCCCTAATAAACTGTTAACGTTAATTATATTCTCAGACTCTCAATTATAGCTACAGCTTCAATTTCGCTTGTTTAGAAAATTCAGTAGTGCGTATCTTTTAAAATAGCGAACGCAGTAATTTCTATTTCATGGTCCATTGCCCGATCGAAAGCTATGTTTGCTGCTCAAAAACAATTTAGTGTAAATGAAAATATCAAAGAATTTCAACTAATTTCCGAATTACAAAAAGAGAGCAACAAACATAGTTCACAATATTAAAAAAATCCTCAAATGATTGTCACACATTTCCAAACATTCTTTCTAAACCTTCTTTTTACAAATACCGAAGTGAATAAAAAATTCCAACTCTAGTGTGACTTTCATCCAAGGCTCGGACATTCGTGAAATTTTCTTTTAAAAGTTCTGAAAATAATTTTCAACAAATCACATAGCCGCCGAATAAATAGCTTAAAAAAATCTAACAGTGTTATCGTTTAACTTTACGACAAAAAAAAATGAAAAAACACTTGTTATAATAGTCATAAAATGATATTACACGTATAAATTAGGTACACCTGTCATGGGAGATTTCATTAATTGTAACTTGATGTTTGTATAAATAAAACCCTGCAGTGTCGAGCAGGCGGATGAGAATAGACGAGATGCCAGTACAAGAGTAAAACATATTTAAAAAAAAACCTAGGTTTTACGAACTCAGCGGATACAGATTATTATGACAAAAAATTGGGACTTATAAGAATAATCGACATTCAAATGCACGGGGCAATGTAATAAAGATTGTCTCGCTGCATTGGAGACTAAAATCCTGTGCGAATGAATTTTCATCCCTCTTTTGTTGCTTATACTACTACTCTACTATTCAACAATTCAAATACTTATATTGATACACACAACCTTGAATAATCTCAACAGCTGCTGGCCTTAGCCCGAACGACTAACTTACATAAATCTGGATACAAAAGTAATTTTCGCTATTGCTACTTTGTATGACCACTCGGTACATTTACAGACGTACGTACGCTCATCTTGATTGTTTAAGTTAATCTTCAGCCATTTTTTGTATTTAAAATATGTCAGAGCACTCACTCGATATAAGTAATTTTTATTCTACCTATTTATCCGTTTGTCAGAAATGGACAGCAGTTACAGAATCTAAGTACACTTTCTTCACCATAAAATAATTCTCCTAAGTACAGATTAGGTTCACTGAATTTTAATAAGAAAATTTTTGAAATATCCTATTTCGAAAGCGCTTTAATTCCAAAGCGTTCAAATTGGAAAAGAATTCTTCCATTCCTGACAACAAGCCTTTGAATTGTCATGCTTCTGACTATCTTTGCTTTTAAGTTTCTCCAATTTATACGATTTATATCTCATTTTGATACAAAAATAATACTCAGTCAATTAGTTCGGATTAATACTCATGCAACAAGTAACGGGGATTTTAGCGCTATGAATGCGAGTCGTATTTCTGAATACTTAAATATGACTAATTAATCTACGTGTAAATTGAAATTTTTAACAAAGCGCCTTGAAAGGTGAATGTTGACGGACGGAACAAAGCTGCATTCGACTGCAGTTGAGAAATTGTTGAATTTCGATCTTTCGAATAAAGTTTTTCGTTTCTTTACAAGCTTATTAAACATCCGAAGAAGCTGCTTTTTATATAATATATATATATATGTACAAATTTACACTCGACGCATTTAACAAATTGACAAGTTTGTGGCGTGGTTTCTCACATATAAAATGTTCATTATTCTACTTATACAATTTACAACACTTGGAGCAATGACCGTCCGTACAGTAAAAATAATATTAAAAAACGAAAGGAATGACCAAACATTCAATAACTGATCGTAAAAATTAATCGAAAAAATGAAAATCTTAAATACGTATACTAAAATAAATTAAGCCAGTCGCTGCCAAATGTTATGCAAATGTTGGTGTAAATGAAGAAATAGATAAAGAAAAAGTAATAAGTTATCATTTAAATAATAATTAAGAGATGTAAAAATAGTAAAAAAAAAAAATCACTAAATAATTTAATATTTAAGTATGTGATTGTTGTTGGGGGTTCATTTAAGTAGGGTCAGTTTTCAACTTAAAAACTAAAATCAAAGGTATGGAATACTGATATAAAAACCTAAAGAAGCCTCAGCTACCACTGCTATAATCAAACTGTTCAAAACCCATGGCGTGTCTCGTAAGGACCCTAGTTTTAACGCTTAATCCATCGATTAATTAATATCATTAATAAAATAGCAATACTCGGTCAGTTGATATAAAGTTATAAAAATATCTTCTAGCTTCAGCATTAGTAGAGAGCTTAATGAAACTTAGCCTACTCGAAAATCTTACACCTTTAAAATAATCATTATAATCGTCACGCTTTAACATACGAGGTGAGCCAAACCTAGCAAAATGCCTAACGAGTAAACTGTCCATTTTCTATCAATGCCGTTAATAGCGATTCTGCTTTATTCTTCAAGAGAAAAAAAAATTCTAAAATTGTAATTAATTAAAAGACGGTCAGCAATTTGTCGAATTCAATAAGTAATTTAAAATAATGAATATTAGATTTAACTCTCAGATAGTGAAAACAATTATTTTAACCGAAAATATTTACTTTTGTGAAAAATAATAAAAGTTATATACAACACTTAATTTTAAAAAATTGTCATGACCACCGTGAGAAGAACATGAATCTAACAAGTGTGTTAAAAATGGAAGGATCGATTTAGTAAAAAATATTTTGTCTTTGAATCGCGCTAGTAAAGAAAAGAATTTTAGAGCGAACTTTTTCTAAATCCTTATCTTGGAATACCTATTATTGTATAGATATATAGAATAATGCATTTGTATTATATATGTGTATATTTATATATATAGATTCTATCTATACGTGTGTATATAAGGCTCCTTGGATAAAGACTAATGCAACGCCGTTCCTGTCGCGAGAGCTGTTTTAATAATTTATTTGTATTATCTATTTATATTTATATAATGCAGTTTGCATAGAAATAAATTTTAATGAGTACCACCGCCAATGCAGGATTATGTTCAAAGGAGAGATACGACGTAGGAAACGATCTGTAACTTTGTGAAGAAATAGAGAAGAAGAGAGAGAGAGAGAGAAAAAAAAAAAGCAATAAAACGTAAATTTTTGTTGTATGCCCTTAACTATACTCTATGTTACAAGACTAAATCTATTTTTGGCAAAGTTGTTTAGGTATACGACATTAAGGTATAATAATACATGAGTATGCACTGGCCATAGTATTATGCGCTATTTAAGTTTGCTTAATACCTGTGTGGTCGCTATAAACATAATCTATACATTCCTGAAAAACTGCATTGGCAGAAGTACTCATAATTACAGTCTTGTTTCAATAATATTAGAACACTATTCAGAATCTTGAAAAATTTCTATAATCCTGACGAGAAGTTAATAAATAAAAATGAAGATATATTCCTTGTTAATTCAGAATGAGAAATAATTTAGTAATATTTTCCCAGCAAAATTTGGGAGTTGCTTTTGTACTTTCTCGGAAGAAATCTTAATTCGCGAGTCAAGGAACGGCGGCAAAAGAGCAATAAAATTTATTACTTTTAACGTTCTGTATATAAAATCGTTTGTTATCTAGATATTCTGATTTTTTTGCGTGAGTATTTAATCAAGTACGTCTAATTCTTTTCCATAGTGTTGGCTCGCGTGGTGACGTATTTTTTTCGCGTTTTTAAGTACGTACGAGTTGAGAGATTTTAGAGTATCTATACCTTAAAACGCCATTTGGCGAATTCGGTGTATTAAAAGATTATCTACATCAACTATAATACAATTCTGTAAGTAAATTCTCCGTAATTTTACAATAAAGACAAGACATGTCTCTTACTCATTTAAGTATGGAGTAAAAATAAATACTTGATATTTGAAATTAAAATTTCCGAATCTTCTTGGACACAAGTCTTTTAAATCTAAATTGTCAGCTTGCAAACAAAATTTTTCTTCGCTCGAATTGGCAATCGTAAATTTTCTACCTTAAACGACAATAAATTTTTAATGTATTCTTCAAACCAATTGGAGAAAAATAAAATTTAGATCACTAGTAACAGATTAACTGGGTAATTCACATGTGGTGCTTAAAATTACAAACGGAGAGAGTATTACAATCAATTATGTCATGGACGACTGGTAGCCCGTGGAACAAAAGCGACATTTTAAAAAATGTATAACTTTTTTTCTAAAAAGCGCAATTTTCTTTTATAAGCGCATTATCTGCAACGATCACACGTAAAAATAAGCGAGTAATCATCCTTTTTCGAGATCGAACGTCAAGAAAAAATTATCGACGCACGTTATATTTACAATACTGCCTGACATTTCAAGTCAAGGCATAGAAAATTTCGTATAAAAATACTTTTTGCTTTCGCATGTGTGAGTGTATGTATATATGTACATTTCGAATAACGTCATTGTTAATACTGCGTTTTAATATCATATTTTAGTCCTTTCAACGCTATGCACCACGAGCCAGCCAGGTTACAGTCAGATCTGTTTTCCATCTCATACTCTTCACTTAAAACCAGTGGAAGATTTTCAAAATGAGAATAAACGAGATTCGCACGAGAAAAATAAACTCACATTCTTATTCCTCGTACGTGGCCAGATAACTAGAATTATCCAGCTTTGATTGACAGTTGCCTATCGTCGAATTTCAGCAATTGAGATTCTTCAATGCGCCCCTTCCGATAAAGAGGTTGCGACTAAATTTAGTGGAACATCCGAAAAATTTTCTTCTACATCGTCCATTGTATCGTCACCGTCATCTGATGACATACGATGGTCTCGCCCCTCTGATTTCATATTCTGAAAATAGAATTATAATTTTTATCCAATTATCCAACTCCTTTTTATAATTCACGTAATTATATAAAGAGTACTTACGGGCATTGGAAGGAAATTCGATAATGGAAGGGTATAGTTCATTTGCGCAGCCGACGGAGGAACATGGGCACCGGGTATTCTTGAAGGCGTTAACGCTGCCATCATAAGATGGGGTTGAATTTGACGTCGGAGGGCGGCCAACATGTCAGCACTTTCAGCATCCATATGATCAGTCTGTGTTGGAAGAGCATCTCCTTTTTCTGTAACAAAAAGTCACACATTAGAACCTTTTATTACAATAATATATCACTATTTAGAATTTACGAGATTCTAATTTACGAGACTATTTTAATTTATGAGATTCTAATTAATGTCTCAATTTCTTAATTAATTATTCTACTCACTTCGATGCCTTGTAGGTTTCTCCCCCTTAGGTCGTCGTCTACGAGTATGAATTGTGTCCCTTCGCATCGTTACCGGGCGATTAATACCATGTAATTTATAGTAAAGACCACATGCGTTACAAACCATCTCCCCCTTTGTATTTCGCCTCCAAATTGTTGTTGTCATTGTGCCACAATTTGTACAAGACATGTCTACTTTCTTTGTAATATTGCCACTCTGCTGATCCATTTGCTGCTTCTGGTCCTCCGTCTATAAAATCAATTTTCATTCCATCAATTTTAATATTTACACAAAAATAAATTCGAGATATTAAAAGAAAATATTCGAAATAGAAATAATGTACCTTTTCCTTGCTTTTATTTGACCAAGAAGTAAAATTTTGAGCTTGTTCTTCATTAGACTCATTCTGGTAATTGATCATTCCAGGACTGGTGGGAGCTTTACTTGGATAACTTTGTTTTCGTCTACCCTTCGTTTCCTTGCGACCGACACTAGCTGGACTGGATGGATTACTATCCATGGAGACACTCTACAATATTAGAATTTCAAATTATTTTCTTTGGAACGCTTTTAATTTTAACTATAAACGACTTGAATTTAAAAAAAAATGTGTACTTAACAGTTTAAAAAAAAACTTAATTTGTAAAATCTGAGAGTAGGTGAATTTTGCAAATGGACTCTAAGTCCACATCTAAATACATTAGTTTAAATTAATTTGGAGTTACATTTACAAGATTAGAGTTTAAAACTTGTTGGTTTAGCTTTTGGAGGAATGTAAAGTGATTTGGACACTATTGTTAGCTTTCCGGGGGCGTTATTCTCCGGAGAGAAAAGGAGGTGAAGTCAGGAAGGTTTTTGTAGCTTTGGGCTATTCGGCTATTGCTCTTTGCTATGCACTGTCTGCGCAAATATAGATGGTCTTCTATAAGCAGAGCTTGCATTTTGTCCAGTGCAAATAACTAGTAGGAAAGAAATCCAGGTATAGAAAGACGGCAGGTCAGATGACCCTTGGCTGTCTTGACAAGGGATCCCTTGGGGCCACTATTCAAGGCCCACCTGCCTGCAGGTAAGAGGCCTTCAAGGCCTTGCAGATAATAGATAACTGGAAAGTTCTTTGTGATACGCCATAAGCGGCGGACCCACTGAATTTACTGTGTCAACCCACTGTTAACAGATGTTCAGATAAGCCTAGTTTCAAAGGATTTAAAAAACCTTCTTTGTTCCGAGCGCAGAATTTCAATTCCCTTCCACTATAATAAAAGTTCACGGTGATGCCCACCTTTGTAACATTTTCGAGGCTCTAGGATAAAGGTTTTTGTCTGATAACAGGTAGAGAAAAAGATTCGAGGAAAGGCCGTTCACTAAATTCTATATCGGAGGTATTTGGTCCTTCCTGGATCTAGTATCCTCTGAATCTCCAACTATAGTTAAAAGTTTAGGTTTAGTTTTTTCCCGATTGCTTTACGAAACTATCAGCTGAAAGGAAATGATGAGAAACTCTCAATTTACAAACTTATTCCATTTTAAATCAATAAAGATTTTTTGTAAAATAACAAACCTGCCTTTTCTACGTTTATAAATCGTATAACAAAGAATTGAGTTTCAATCTCAGATTATTGTTCCTTAAATCGAAGCGCTTAAATTAAAAATTAAACTGCATCATTAAATAATTGATAAAATCAAGTCTAAAATACGAACCTTGTTTTCTATACATGACATATTGGTGCGATTGCCAAGAACTGAGCAATCCGGAATCGTACGCTCCATCGCCGTTCCCTGAGTGTCTCTGTAAAATCTGATTTGCGGAGAAGCTCCATCGGAATCGACGGCGGTGATGCCAATTTGCCTGTTATTAATTAACGATCTTAGAAGATTGGTTGCCTCCCCAGTGAAGCCGTTGTTTAGTTTATCGCCATTCGTCCTGGTAATTTCTAAGCTTCTGTTGCTACTTGAATCAGAAAAACACGGACTTTATTAAACATAAATATAGAGGACGATTCTTCAATAAATATACAAATGTTAAAAGTTATTTGCTCATAAACAAAAGAAAAAAAAAAAAATGTACGAGCTAAATTAAAGTCTATTTGAATATCGTTTCTGAGTGGTTGTTTAATTTTTTAACGAAGAATCTACTCTTAAAATTGGTATATGAATTGTAAAATCACTTTGTGTAATAATAACAGAAGTAGATGAGATAGTTAGAGTGTGATAACAATTTATGTGTAAGGTCAGTGTTAAATTCTTTTCAAAAAGCAGGTGGCAATTCTCGTATCTTATCTATACGTATTCACATATTGAAACAGACTTTTCTAAGAATGGAACCTGCTACTCGATAAAGCTAGACAAATATTTGAATTCGGAGCTGAGTCAATGAAAAATGTGTCTCTACTCGCTCTTCTCAAATAAAGATTATAATAAAATTATTATCTTTCACATATAAGACATTTTGAAACTCAAATTTAAAATTTTTTTCGCAACATACTGTTAGTCTCTTTGTAAATAGAAATATGCTATTGTATGGGCAATCAATTATATTCAAATATAAAAAAGATACGAAATTTATCGGTATTTTTATGGAATTTCAAGAGGTTTACGAAATTTTCAGTAATTCTAGCATAAATAAATCTAACTGTTGAATTTACTGTTTTGAAAGAAAGCAGCTCACCTCGTTAATTGTTGCCAAAGCTTTGTTGTTTCCTGGTCGATATGCGAATCGGAGCAATTGCTTTCGGGTGTATCCAATCTGTTGATGGGACTTCTGTTGGGTGAACTAGGCTTCGAGTTTTCATAGCCATCATCTAGTTTGATCCGCTTTGTAACAGTCATATCATAGCCATTTTCCTCCCCATCAGAGTCTTGCTCTTCCCGATCCTCAATTTCCAAGCGATCTGGATCCGAACTGTTTGAATATGAATCATCATCTGGCTCGCACTTGATGTTTTCCTGCTCGTTGGTATCGTGAGCCCGTAATTCGAGGTGATGCGTTTGTGTCTGAGGTATAACATTTTGATTAATGCTGGCCGGAGAATTAGGCTCCGCGTTGAACAGCGTTTTGTTTAGGTGAAGAAACGATTGTAGCGGGCTTAAATCTGCTACTTTGGCAGTGGAGAAAGACTTTTCCTGAAAAAGGACGGTCGACGTTATTCCCTGCTTTGAAGAATCTTCTTGCAAGGAGTCGTGACGTCTTTTTCGCGAGAATTTCTAGAGCAATTAAATAATTGCAAAAAAAAAATAGTAAAAAAGGGAGGAGGCCAATTGACACATTGAATACGTCAGTTTAGACTCTGCGCAATCTATGAGTGTTCTTTCTCTTTTATGCAGAAATCAGGGTCAAGCTGATAAGGTTAAAGTAGACTGTATTAAGGGAGACCTTGAGATGTCTTACATAATTACTGATATATCAGGGCATAGACGCAAATAAATAGTATACCACACACATCTACATATGTTAGGTACGCGTAATGCACACATAGCTTAGCGGTCTTATCTGCAATCAGATTGCACATGTTGCACATTCTCAGTTGCATCATTACTTGGAACAGAGTGACTGCCTACCACTGTCAGCACATTAGGTCGATTTCCAGTCGTTAATCAGAGACTAATATTTGTTCAGACCCCTTTCGGTTCGACGCTTAGGCTTGCGACGAAAATAAAATTATGATAAAACCAGGTTCCTTGGCCTCCACACTTTAGATTAAATGTATCAATGCTATCGAAACACCCATGTGTTTATAATTTTATGAGTGCCTTTTTTTACAGTGACTTGATTCTTGATTTTATGATCTAAATTCTAAAGCCATGAAGTGAGCTCAGCTTCTGAGGCTATTAAATCTTTCATTATGTGAATATCATGATTTTAATAAAGAAAGAAAAATGGGTCAATGTGGGTGTGGGAAGCTGATCTCTGATTTTCTGTTTATACATATAAAAAATGGTAAATTACCTGTTCACCGAGCGCCAATTGCTTGGCAAATTCCAGGTACTTGTTGAGTATTTCATCGGATTTGTGTGAGACTTCCCAAAAGTTGTATAGTACATCCAATTTGTATTTGCAATGGTGGCAAAGGATGGGTGGTAATGAGTCGCCATCTTTTACCTGAAAAATAAAATATTCATTTTTAATCCTTAATATTTATAATTTTTTAAACATTTTTTGAGAGGTTAAATAGTATAAGCTGAATACGACAGGTTGAAATCTTGAAATACTCTCCAGATTCGAAATCAGGTGCACAGATAATTAGAAGTATTAGAGGTTTAACCAGGAATTTAGATAAGATAAGTATGTCGGTAGATTATCCACTAATTCTCTAGATTGTATCTGACTTTTCGAGCCTAACTCCTTAACAAAATACTATCTTAAATATGAAAATAAGTCAATAGTATTTACAAATTGCAAACACTTAACTTTATTTACTTTTCAGATTTTCAAGTGCATTTCAAGTCACAAAGAGGAAGTATCATTTGCTATTAATGATAAATATGAATCGTATCATTTGATAAGAGAAAAATTGCCTCAAGTTTTAATTCTGCAGAGACAATCACATATATTTCAAGATGTCTGAAATAACATCAGCTTATCTTTACACCGCATGGGGTGAAACTATTTTTAGCGTAGGAAATACGAATCAGACGTTTTTCTCCATGATACCACTTCAAGAGTACCAATCACAAATAAAAAAGCAAATCTTCCAATAATTTAGAAGATTCAAATCGCTGATTTTCGAAATTTGGCAATTAATTATGTTTATTTTGTATGTCAAAAATTTTAACTTTGAATTTGCTTTTTAAAAAGATATTTGTTCAAAAAATAAATAAACAACAGGTGCTTTTCTACTCATCTCGAGGGACAAGTCACTGAGATTTCATACAGCAGACTTTCAAATGAAAAAGAAGTCACCAGTTGTTTTGTTAGTTTCAGGTAGTCTCGAGAATTCAGATATGTATTTATTGACTTGTTCCTGGTAAATAAAGACATTACTAACTTTTCAAGGAAGTCGCATGGTAGTCGCTCATTCGTTTTTTAAGAAATCTAATAAATCGGAGAGTGTTTATTGTTAATCTGGTTCTCAGACAAATGAAGAACCCGAAGCGTATTGATTGCAAACTAGACAAGGGAACATCGAGAGTATCACCACGAACTAAAAATCCTATTTATACCTAAATTTCTTATCTAAACGCTAAAAATAACAACGAAGCTAGAATACAGATGTTTGATTCTTTTCCTAATTATAATACTTTGTCTCACCCCAAGTTTTCTTTCTCTAAAGTCCCGTTAATTCAGTCTCATCAAAAGAATTCTTCACATGCCTAAATTTAGAGCAACTTCAAAACATCAAAAATGAAGAAATGGACTCTCTAAAATTTCATAGTATAACTCTTAAGAAAAATCGACGCCAGAAAAGATACGACCGGAAATGAAACTCGTTTGGAGCAAACGCGAAAAAGCGTCAGGATCGGTTATCAGACAATAAACCAGAAAGCAATAGAGAAGGTACACGTGAGTCGATTAATGTGAAGCAATGAATCAGAAAGTTCGGGATTTTAGAAGGGAGCAATTGGAAAAGTCATCTGAAGCTTTAGAGAGGTAGATTTGGTAGCTCTAACACCGCGTGTGAAACTTGATAACAGGGGCCATCCAAATAAGGAGTTCCCCCCTTATCCCTCCTTGGCGTGGAGAAAAAAAAGAGAGCCAAGACAAAATGCTTGGAAGAGAGAGATACTCAGAACGCGGACTGAGCCAGCTTATCACTGCCATTTTAAATCCCCGCAGCGGCTTATCTCGCGGATCTTGCCAAACTTTCTCCCGTGGCACGCACATATACACATAAATCTCCACATGCAAGTTACATGAACGTACAAGTTACATACACGTGTAAGTAACATGAACATGCAAGTGGGCCCCAGATGTTGCTATTTTCGATTTTAAAGCCTAGGAGAGGACGTAAGGTTTTTCTGAAGATTTTAAATAGGGCTTTACCGTGATTGAGAGGCACTTCTGGATCTTGTCGGCGTAGTTTACTTCGGATTTTCCTTCATAGTCATCCTCAAATATTGAGAACCTAACACCATCAGAAGTTAAACAAAGTCGACACAGCTCGTAAAACTTGGGCGGCACATTAAACATAATTCCGATTAACTCCGGCTCCTTGCGGTCCCACGTAAATCGCGAATCATTAGACTCGCCCCGACACACTTCGCACTACACGTTTACGACAAGGAAGCTGTGATTACTTATCACAGTCACCGACAGCCAAAGAGCTTTTGTCTGATTGTTGCTGCATGGGGCTACTTGCTTGGGTCTTGCCTCTTGGGATACTGGCAGATACTGCTGGCGATCTCAATCTTGGAAATGGAACTGCCATGCTATACGAAACTCTGTTGGTAACTGACAGAACTGACTGCTACTGTTTGACATTCAAATATATGTAAGTTTCCTTTCCTCTTTCTTAAATAATGATCTAATATAGATTTTTTTACACTTAAAAAGAAATGCAGATTTTTTGAAGCACTCTCTATTATAATTACGGCTTTTTTTAACGCGCAGAATATGTATTTTTTTTCTTTGTATATACCCTTTACAGTTAGTTGTTTACAATGGAAGAAATTCGCGGGAAATTCAAATCCGTTATCTATACGCCTTATCAGAAAACATTTAAAAATTTATAAATATTATGTTTTTAAAGTAATTGAATGCCCTCGAACTAATTAAAATAACACCACTAACTTTCCAATGATTTTTTTATAACTTAAATTATTTGAAGATTTTGAACTGAAAATAAAAAGAAAACTTTTTGAAGATTTATCAAAAAATTTAAAGAAAACATAATGGTCCAAAAGTTTGCAATTAATGTAAGAAACCTCAAGGTCTTAAAAATAGGATAAATAAAAATATTTTTAAATTTATAACCATTTACTTCAATTAATTCCAAGGTTATCCTAAATCTAGATAAGTTAATTTTTAAATAAGTTAATTTGAAATTTAGATAAAGAGATTAATTGCTTCCAATTTGTTTGAAGTTGGAAAGACATTTTTTAAATCCTTATCACGCGTCATTTTACGAAGAAAAACTCATTGCCGGAGTGAAATAGCCCAACCCATAAATAAATCAGACAGATGGAGGAATGACTAACGCTAGATTACGCGACCCATTGGTTACTTTCGACCCACGCTATTTTATCACACGCTTAATATGACGGAATACGTATATTGTGTACACACATGAATACCTTATATAGAAGGTCATGATACGGAACAAGAAAATGCATTCTATTTCAAATGATTTTGTTGACTTTGATAACATCGATCGTAAAATACATAGTTCTGCGCAATTTTCATTCTCAAACTATTATCGCTTAGTCTTCAATAGCATTAATTAGTTTCTGAGTCATCTCTTAAAAAGCTTTATCTCCTACAAAAAAAAAGATACTTGAAAACAATGTATAGTTTTCAACAAATATGAATGCTTATTAATAATTAATATTTATCTAAAAATTACTTCCTATAGGCGAATTTGAAAATAAAAGTTGTTGATAATATTAACGTAAAATATTTATATTAATATTTTACATTATAACAGTATTTACATCATTTCACAATAGGCACATTCATTCAATACTCACGCAATTAAATCATATACAAATTGTACTGATGAGTTAAAAAAACTAATTTAAATATCTAATCACCAGTTTCGTGATCCATCAATATTAATTATTGCTCGATGTCTGTAACTGACAAAATTGTAAAGACTCTGCGATGAACTGCACATTTCACTCAAAAAACAGCGCATATACAATAAAAATTAAGTAAGTTCATGTACATTTACACGTAGAGTTAAAAGTATATACAAAAAGAAAGCTGTAAGCTTGAAAAAATGCACTTGCTTCGAAATATTTTCTTTCTAATGATTGAGCAGATTTAGTAAAACTGATATGTATAGTTATTTTGATTAAATACCATTACATAAGAATTATTTTCTGTACAAATGAGTACCTTATCAGTGATTCATAATAAACCTTTCAATCTCTTCTATTTTCTACACAATTGATGCTGAATATTTCGGACTGTACAAAAGTTTAAGGAAAAGTATTTACAAATTGCAATTCATTACCAAGCACTGTTCCATTTACTATTTATAATATTTTCAATTTTCAGAGGAACTTTCGTCATCATAATAATTTCTCTCATTCGTTTGAACTTTCATAGAAAGTATTACAATCATGAATATTACTATTCATTTTTTATAATAGTAACCTACTCGCACTTTCAAACAATCCGCACTTACAGAGAGAAATGCTATTAAACAATTTGTATATTAATATCCTGTGTTTGAGATTATTTTCCACAAAAAATAAATTAATTCACTTGACTCAATCTCTTTTCCGCTAGATTACTTGAAAACTCTACACACTCACTTAAACTCAGTCCTATTAAATAGAAAATAAAAATGATAATAGCAATTTTTAACAGCATATAATTACTCTTCCAATACGATAAATATCACAACTCATCTTTCAGTAACGTACTCTTAGGTCTAATAGCACTCTTCGTTTTATTTACTCTTTTAATGTTCCCATCTAAGGACAAAATTATCCTGTAATAAATTTTAAACTTTTGTCGGATTAAATTTACCTTGGTATCGTCTTTAGACAAGTCGTTGGTAGTTTCGAGAATTAAATGAACACTTCTTATGAGTTTTAACTTGAGCAAAATCACTCTGCGTTTATCACTGACAACTCTCCTTCCTAGAAGCGACTCGTGCCGTCGCAGTTTTCTGTATCCACGTAGAAGATCTTCTATTATATCTAAACAGAGCCATCGAATTCGAAAAACACAGTCTTTTGGAGGTTCACCAGCTCCAACTTGGCAAATATTGACCAGAGCTTCGACATGAGAATCTCCTTCTAAATTTGCTAAGACGAAGTTCAACAGATTTGCTATTGTGATTGGCAAGGAAAAGGGAAACACTGTACTGTCCTCTTTTCTGAAAAAAATTAGAATTTAATTATTTACTTCAGGGATACAACTAAAAAACATTTAAAATTTGAGATTGGAATTTCATGCCTTTAATCTGTATTAATTGCTTTATTATTTAATTTCACGAAAAGACTAACCTTCTTGCTGGAAAGTAGAGTATCGAAGGATATCGATCCATGCTATATTCCCACGGCAAATCATTATTATCGCCATCAACTCTCACAAATACAAGATGATCCATTTTCGATAAATAATGAGCTACACTTAAGTACACGTATGCTACTGCACTACAGAAAGCGCAATAAGGTGAATAATACATTACGAGAACGTCCTAAAAAAAGCATCAGAAATTATAAAAATATCCTTATACTTAAATTTTACAAATATATTATATCTAACCTTTCTAGGATCCAAAACAGTTTTTAGGAAATTTTCAGTCGTTAATTCAGGTACACAAACTGTAGATTCTCCAATAATTTTGCACTCCCTGGCTTTCTTAATTGAATGAACATAACGTCTAGATTTATCAGAACGTAAAGTTCGTTGCAAAAATCCTTCTGTATAATTATTTATAAACTGTACAAGAGTATTCTTACTGAAATCTTCACTTAGAACGTACTGACTTTCTTGCTACAAGAAAAAAAAATATTAAACTTTACATTTTAAGGAAATGAATGTTTTAAATTTTGAATTTTAAAAAGTTCTAGATTTTGTATAAACTTACAATAGGATCTAGAATTACAATTGCAGTTTTATCCTTTTGGCTTAAGACATCAACTCCAAGTCCTTCAGCATAGTGGAAGAAATAAAGGCTATCAACTGCTACAAAGGAAAGAGTTTTGTTGACTTCGCATATCGATGGAGTCAAATTAATGTCTGATTCTTTTTCATAATCTCTTGGAAATACTGGTCGATGATATTTATTTCCAATAAGAAACTTGTGACACTCTTCTTTGTAAAAGAAATGCTGAATCGCACTTGCTGAGTATGGATCATTTTCTTCAAACTTATCACTGAAACTAAATTAATCATTCTTATTAAAAAAATATAATTAATAATTGTTAAGAATCTTTAGATATTATTAAAAGCTTACACAATACCTATAAAATGTCTTGTCTTCGTTTCGTAAATCTTTTTCATTTTCTTTACAACAAGATTCGTACTCATTCTGACGCTTCAGCTTAGAGGGCAAGTTGAAGATATCTTTTTCCAGACAGACTTGATTAAACTCTTTCAAAGGAATGTTACAAATGGACGCATCCATTTCTGCACGAGTTATTTTTCTCTTGCAGATTAAACACTTATTCATAACTATTTGGGCACAGCAAGTGTCGTTGATCCATTGCTGAATGGAGACACTGACAGGAATGATATTTTGAGTCTTTTTGTCATTTACAAGTTGAGAGCAGTGCTTACTTTTATTGTGATGCTTCATCAACGCCTTGTGGCGTTTTTCCTTTAAGCCTTTAACTAATTCATTCGCTGGATAATTATCGGCACAGTTATAATACTCTAGTGCTACTTCTTTCAACTATAATAAATATATAAAATGTTCAGATTATGTATTATCAGGTATTATTTAAAAAATATATATTTACGAGAAAATTTTGATCCATTTTGACTTACGAGATTATAGTTGTAATTCTCTGAATGCAAAGGATTTCTTGGTGTAAAGAGAAATAGTACTGGACCATCCCATAAGTAGGGCGCAAATGTGAGAGATTTACTTCCTGGAGGTTGTAACCAGAGAGTTACTCGATGCATTTCTTTTCCAACCCAGTTTATTAAATTCTCAGTTGTCCACTCATCATTTTCAGGATAACCCTATGATAAATAATAAAAGTTAATAAAGGCTTTTAAATTCTCTTGGACATTACATATAAAGAATAATATTTTCATCTTTAAAATATACGTACTGAAGATTCGTTCCACATAAACAGTCTTGCATATGGAAATGTATTGACTCCATAATTAGATGCCGCGGTTTGAGCATCTGTAACTGCGGCATATGTTATTTCTTGGTTTGGGTCCTTTTCCAGTGAGCGAATAGCAGACTGATAAAATTCTTTGTATCCCGGACTTTTAGATACTCCAGTAAAATTGAAAAATCCTAAGACTACAGCCTGTAAAATCAAGACTTTTAAACTAAAATTCCATTTTTATTTAAATGGCTTTGCAAAATTGCACTTTTTTGTTCGCAAATGTTTATATACTTACATCATTTTCAAGAAGAAGATTCACTAACTGCACATGATTGGTTATCCTAACAATAGGATTCATAACTGCATCGAGAAATTGCATCATATAAGGAGCAGTTCGTATACCTTTGTACTGAACTCCTGAATGTCTCGATGGGTAAAGCATTACAACTGGGTAGCTCTGAATTTTATTGTACTGAGCTCTACATTCAGAACCCGGATGCCAGCAATTGATTGCTGCAAAAAATATCTAAAGCACAACATCTTTCAGGTTAATACCAATATTTCTTATAAATAAAAAGTTTTTGCCTTCAAATATGTAAATATAAACTAAGCTTATGAATATTTACCTGAGAATGGTAGTACTGTGCCACAATTTCAAACTCTACTCTGAGAGCTTGGCTCTCAGCATCCCAAGGTGCATAGTACATTATGAAACTAAAATCAGAATCCATTATCCTCTCAACCATAGCACTCAAGTGACCTTTATAAAAATCTGCCACAATCGAGCTCTGGTTAAAAAAAGGTCGTGCAGGAGGTGGTTTTGATATTTTTGGAGGCCTAAAATCATTAAATTCTGTAATAACTTTCTCTACACATTCTATTAAATACTAAGATTTATACCTTGTTTCAAAACTTACAAACTTTACTTAAAATATATTGACAAAAATATATATGAAACGTGGCATAAATTATTGCTGATATAGTTAAAATAATGTAAATTAACAAATGAAGAACTATAACGTTACCAGAAATTGTTAAAAACTTTAGAAATAATAGTGAAAAAGTCTTGATGGAGCCTGGTAATAATTTTATAAATAAACAACGTGGTAATAACTCAAAATGAGAAATATAAAAAAAAAAAAAATTCGATTTGGTGAAAAGATGGTAACATAACCTTAAAATTTGAAAACTTACGAACTCTGGAGAGCAACGAGGATTGTAAATATGATGCCGACGAAGAAAACAGAATTAGCAAAAGAGAACATCTTGCTAGCTAGCCCTTGTTTCGACTCTTTGGCCACGTTGTTACTTCCTGAATCCTGAGTTGTCGAATCCGAATCATCAGCATATTTTTCGGAGCTTGAGTCGCACTCTTCGCCGGACATCATCTATCAAACCAAAACGAAACGAAAGGCAAATATTCGGTCATTAGGACCACATTGCTCCAAAATATTAAATTCCTCGCAACTGATCGTCAAAAAGTCGATTACAAATTATCAGCCGGGAGCTTTGCGCATAATTCTCGTGCGTCAACGTCAACTGATATTTTTGTGGAACGGAAACCAACGGAAACAGCTGATGAGTTGTTGCCATGTTTTCCATTTCTGTCAACATGGACATAGGAATAGAGGGAACTACATAGCTCCAGTGAGGCAGGCGCACTGCATGTGACTGCATGTAACTGCAGTCTGCAGTCTCATGACTCTTTCACTCTTGCTTGGTACTTACATACTTACTACAGAAATATTTTTTATTTTTCATTTCGAGGGGGGAACAATCCCCCTTGATGCCCCCCCAGGCTACTTTTCGACGGCCCTGAGAGTGCTCACTGACTTTTCGTTGGAGAAATTCTGCCATTGGCTGAAATTTGATGTGCATTTCGATTTTGAATCTCGCGCGCCATTGGTTAACATTTTGCGCGCGAGATTCAAAATCGAATTGCACATAAAATTTCAGCCAATGGCAGAATTTCTCCAACGGAAAGTCAGTGAGCACTCTCAGGGCCGTCGAAAAGTAGCCTAGGGGGGCTTCAAGGGGGATTGTTCCCCCCTCGAAATGAAAAATAAAAAATATTTCTGTACATAGTAAGTACCGTGTCAACAGATGACAGTTTTGTTTTATTAATTGTTGGAAAATGTTTTTGGTTATTCCTGTTGATTCCTAAATATAATTTTACTAATAATCAACTAATAATGTATTTATCGTGTCCTGCTATTACAAAGTGCGTTGAATTCTCGTGTTAAAAGAAACCGAAGAGGTTAGTTTTCCGATAAATTATTTACTCCTTTTAGATACTCATACAATACTCATATTAGTACTTAACATTCAATAGTGTTGCAGATTTTGAAAGAGAATTCAAAAATCGACATGAAAACACTCCTGGTTTTCATTCCAAGTAGATTTGACAAAGAAGAACCGGGACGAATGTTTGGCAAAATTGTTTACGATGAAGTTCAAAATGTTAAAAAGTTCTATATTATTGGTATTATTCAAGATTTTCCACTGAAGAATAATAATGACATCCTGGGGTATTTCTCTGGCATAAATAAGGAAAATTTTCATAAGGATAAAAGGCACCCTAATTGGATAAATCTTTATTTAAACCCTGAGAGAGATACGAAACATAGCTATGATTATTACGTAGAAAATATTTTTGTTGACAATATAAAAGTATCTTTCGAAACTTGCAACTTGATGGTGATTATTTATGATCAACTCTCGCTTCTCAAGTCGGAGATTTTTATTAGTTCTATTTCCAAGGATCACTTCTCAGAACTGAAAAACATATTGGAAAAGAAATCGATTCATGATGAAATTACAAAGAAAATGTGGTTTAATTCGATGAAGGGAATTTTTATGACGAATATCGCACTCGTTTTTTTGTATCCAATACTGTTTTTGTGTAGTATAACAAATATGTTACTGCCTATTTTTAAATACTCGACTTTGGGATTACATCTTAACAGTTGGCTTGAGAATTTAAAGTGGATGTTGAATTCGATTATTGAGAAGAGGAGAATAACAATTAAAATAGGAAATCATGTATTAGCCACGTTTTTGGATATTGTTCTTGGAGTTCTTATGCTGAGATTACTTGCGGAAAACATTGGTGATGTTGCTCCTTCTTCAATTTTATT
Source organism: Synergus itoensis (assembly GCA_904066005.1). Lineage (NCBI taxonomy): Eukaryota > Metazoa > Arthropoda > Insecta > Hymenoptera > Cynipidae > Synergus > Synergus itoensis. Next base: position 585,422 of record CAJFCP010000111.1, on the reverse strand, counting down.
GGACAATGCTGATGTGAGTCGTTTTTAAATTTTATAATTTTAAGACTGTTAACACGAAGTTAAAATAATATTTATCATTCATTTTCAGAAAGTTGTGGAGTCTTTAAAAGGACTAGTCAACTGGTTAATGGGTTCGCCAGCAGGATTAAAATTAAACCACTCTTTTAACGCAGTATTAGGAAAATTCTTTTTGTATCATATTCATTTGTGGTGGACTTTCCTCATTGTTCTCAAACCTTTATTGGACTTTGCTTTCAAATTTTTGTTACTCTTTGGAGGTCTAGGTATTACGTTTCAAATATCGATAATTGCTGATCTTTTAGCACTTGTCAGTTTTCATTCATACTGCATTTATGTTTACGCATCAAGGTATTAAATATTTTAAATATCACACTGTATAAAACATACTTCTTTAATCTTAATTAATTAATTTCGTCTATTGTAGGTTGTTTAATATTCAAGTGAGAGGTTTGACGGCATTATTTAGACTCTTTTTGGGAAAGAAACAAAATCCATTAAGAGAAAGAGTTGATTCCTGTGAATATCAACCGGATCAATTATTTGTGGGAACTTTACTATTCACGATTCTCTTATTCCTCATGCCAACCACCTGGGTTTATTATTCTGTTTTCACGACCGTATGTTCAATTTGATTTACAATATTTGTATACTACTGAACTTTTCTTATTTTTCTATAAATTGTAATGCTTTTTTACAGCTCCGCTTAATCATGATAGGATTTGGAGGAATATTGACAAGACTGAGATTTTATGTGCAAGTTATGCCGATCTACACATTTTTCAATTGGATTTTCAAAACCAAGAGTGCAAGCAGTAAGTTTGAGTTTTTTTTTTATTACTTTTTAAAACAAAAGATCAATGGATTATTTATCTAAAAAATCTTTCTAATTAAAGGTTCTATAAATGTGAGACTTCATAGAAGAGAAAAAGGGCCTATTACTTTAATTTCTAAAACTGTCGTTTCCCCTTGGAGTAAAACATGGAAGCAATGCGTCCCTGATACAATAAAATTTTATCCACCAATCGAATGGAATGCGATTGTTAAAAATATAATATGGGGACAATTACTATATCCTTTATAAATAATTAGCGTATTCTATAAATATTTTTTTGTTTTACTTTTCATAATCGTAATGAAGAGAAAAATGATGAAAAGCTGATGTACCAAACTTTAAATACTTTTATAATAAACTAGTTTAAATTTAAGAGTTACTTTTTTCTAGTTTTCTGGAACAATATTCAGATTTTACTTCTTAGATTGACTTTATTAATAATTGATATTAAAGTTTCCATACATGTTTATGAGTTTTTAAGCTTTACCTTATTCATAACAGATTCGAATAAGAAATTATGTAGCTAATGAAAAATGTTCCGTATCTGGAGGGTCATTTTTCTTCAGACATCCTGGTTTATGATTTCTGTAAAGTGGTAACAGTTTTTTGACTTTATAATCGCATTTCAAGATAACTGCACTTTCATTGCAGTTACATTGATTGCTTCCATTGGTGCATCCTTGTCCACAATGTCCACCTGAACAATCACATCCGCCCGCATTCTTCAAAGAATCACTAGTTGATTTTGGACTTACTTCAAAGAAACTCATTTTTAAATGTTTACTTTTTTCCAGAAACCTGTTTCAAAAATTAAAATCATTAGTAATCTTTCAAGGATAAACAATTCCTAAGCGTGATAAAATTAGGCTTTACCTAAAAAAGTGGAAACTAATTTAAACTAAACTAACTTTACTAACTGTCTTATTAGAAGTCTTTTTTAAAAAGATTTTGCTTTTTTTTTTTATTAAAAATTTTTATGAGCTTTGACACATCTTGATGTTATGAACTTGTTTGGTTTCTAAGGAGAAATATGGAAGTTAGTTGACTATCGCTAATTTAGAATTCTTCATTTTTTTTTTCTCTTCAAGTCTTTTTTAACATTTTTGAATTTTATTCTGCCAACTTCTTCAGCATTCTTCATTTTCATATTTTGACATTTTTTGTAAGCTTCTTTCAAGGATGATTTAATTTTAGCTTTTCCAAAATTTGGGATAGAAACTCTTAGCTCACCTAAAGTTAAAAATATCATTAATAATATCCTTATTGACAGAATTAATTCAAAAAGTGTTTCTTTTAAAATGCAGACTTTTACCAATTGGTCCATTAAAAGCTAAATTTTTTTTTGCCATGCAAATAATTTTCTTCAACGGTGTATTTTGCATAATAAATTTACGACATTTTAAACAAGTAAATTCTACCCTTGGAACTTGCAAGGGTGGCGTATAATACCAGAGTTCGTTCTTATCGACAGCATCCCTTATCTCGCGATTCGTTAACTTTCTTCGATGAAACGGAGGATAAGGATAATCGAGGGTTAAACCGAAAACTTTGTCTTTGATTCTGTAGATAAAACAGTTGTGAAGAAAAACTTTTTTTCCAGAAAGTTTTTAATTTCTGCAAATAATACCACTATGTATTCACAAAATTTCATAATTTACTTACGGTCCCTTCAATAAAGTACAAGTGTTTTGCTCAGACTGCAAAGGGCAATTTGTTGGATTTTTGCAAGGACATTTACAACGAAGTGCCATTTTCTGATTTTTTAAACAGATTTATTTTTACTTCTAAAATTTAAATCTTCTTAATTCCTACGATTCTGATTTTGTTTTAAGTTTATTCAATTATCTGACACTCTGAACAATTGCAAATGCAATTTGTCTTAGACTTCTCAATCATGTCCTGTAATCAAGATTAATTTTTTTTTTAATTTAGAGTTAGTAATATTGATTTTTAGTTAGCATTCGGTGAAGATATTTAGAAAGAGATTTTTACATTTTCGATTGGCATTTTTCTAGCATTAGGGCGGGTAATTCTTCTCCCTAAGGCAATTTCCCTGAGAGTAGGAGCTTGATTACAAGGGACCATTCTTCTCGTTAAGAGATTTAACGTCCCTGGACATCGAAGTCCAGAACTTTTAGTCTTTGTAATTCTGGCATCGTTCAAGTAATCTGCCCCAGGACCCCGGTAAGAAGGAGTTGATTGAAATGAATTGAAATGATTTCGAAAG
>CAJFCP010000111.1:549265-581942 GCA_904066005.1 Synergus itoensis | reverse complement strand
TATTCCAACTCATTTCTATCTAGTTCAATCAACTCCTTCTTACCGGGACAGTAAACTTTCTTCCTGCATTCTTCTTCCTCTTTTGTGAAATAAGAAACTATTAGTTCCATAAATAAAGCTTTTTCTAGTTAAAAAGAATTCTATTTTCTGTATTATTTAAAAAATTTTAAATATTTTATTTTCTATTTGTAAAATAGAAACCAATTTCCGAGTCCCAATTGTCTTCCTCACTCGTAGAATTGGTTTTACTGTTTACTGATACTGTATCTTTACGAATTTCCTGGTCTGAAAAATTAAATATTCTTATTGACTTTGGAAAATAATTTCTTTAATTAATATTGAGTCTAATTAAAAATGATAAAAACCTAAAATATTGCTCGTTCCAGAAATATTTTCAACATCACATTCTAAATCATCCGGATTGACTTGATCTCTGATCAATTGTCTTGGACTGTAGCTTCTGTTTGAATTCCTTAATTGAGATCCTGTAACATTTTTCCTTAATAAATAAGTTTATAAACAAACGCTATGTTTCAAATCAATAAATTACTATTGGGATTTCTTTTAGTCGAAGGCAACTGAAAATATGTGGTATCTGTATTATTTGGAATCGTCACACGATTTGCTGGAATGAAGATATAGATTTTAGCCGACTTTACAATAAGATCCTTTTAATAGAAATTTTTATATTTATTGGAACTTACAAGCTGGCAGATGGAAATAGGAAGTTTCATCATTGACATTTGAGAGATAAGGAAATTGGTCTGAAAAAATCAAATAAGAATTCTTTAATTCAAGTTAATTTCTGTTTAAAATCGAGAATCTTCTACTACGAATTACTACAATATTTTTTAAATACCTACTTAGTCTAGACATAATTTTGATTCAAAAACTGTCAGAAAATTTTACTAAATTGTTACCCACGTTTCAGGTTATTATTCTGAAACGTCAAATGTTTCATTTCATTTGACATTTGGAAACTTAAATTTTTCTATTCAAATTTGTTTGCGATAATCGAAAATTCTACTGGAAATTGTTTCATCTGAAGAATGAAGCATTGTCACAAAAAATGGCTTTTTTCTCTCATTGAAATGGAAGAAAATCTAATTCTTCTTTGAAAAGGTCGGATGTAAAGAAGTCGGAAAATTCGCAGGCTGTCTCCTGTTTCAAGGATGCTCTCAATTTCTCGCGACTCGCGGGAAGACGGAAAAGGACGATGAAGCCGCGAAGGCAATAGACTTCGCTTTTTATTTGAGGCAAATACACACAATGCTGTGGTACACATTGAAGAGGCTTTGAAATTGTTTTGTTAGACAGCACCATGCACTTTGTGAACTTGTGTAGCGCCGGCGAGGGTTGGGAGGACGTCCGGGGGTGTCACGAGATCAAAGAGAAAATTTATCAAAGAAGCGGGTATTTGCTACAAGTAGGAACAAGGTGCTGCCTTTCGTGCCGATAGTACTTCGACAATATGACAATAATCATCGGTTTTCGCCTTTACTTTCCTCTATTTTCTTTCCCCGCCTTACTTCTGCTTCCTTACAATGATATACGTAAATGAAAATACCATAGACATGTGCAGTTAAGAGTAATAAAACGCTTTATGTTCTTCAGTATATAAAGTCTATCAAACAGAGACGTAAACATAAAATAAAAAAATATAACATTATAAAACCATAAGGACCATAAGTAACGAAGTAAACAAATACATAACCTCCACATAGCGCTGCTCCGAATGACATTTAGAGCACATTATGAATTATGTTTCTAAATTATAATATGTGAAATGATGAGATTCAACAGAGTTTGTATATCAAATTAAAAAAAATATACCAAAAGTCCTCTTAAAACCATTATGTATGACATTTATTTATTACATATTTACTATATATACATATATATATATATCGATTTATGGATCGATCGAATATCGATTAATCGATGTTCGAAGTCAAACATAACATAACCTCTACTCACTCGGTCGAATGTCGATCGGTCAGTTGCGGCCGTTGCGGTGTTGCGGTCAGTCAGTGTTGGTTTTTTTACAAGGGTTTTTGGTATCTTTTTTTATTATTTGGTAATTTAATTCCTAAGTTTACGAGTTTAAGTGTGATTAGAAGAATATAGTGCCAAATTGTTTGCATAGTGCAACAACTGAAATGCAGAAATGACGAAAAAACAGTAAAGTACATAACCTGTAAATGAAAATTGATGATGAAGTTTTGAAGGTGTTTTCGGTTTTTTCTCGCAATTTTTGAAGCGCAGGGCACAGAGAAAAGGTACTCCGGGGTTGGTGTCGTTGATTGGCCGTTTTGAGCGCCAGAGGGCGCGAATGTGAGTCGATGTGCCGAGTTTTTTTTACACAGTGTGTGAAGTCGACGGTTCCGAGGCTTTGAAATCGTGTTCGTGGATTTTTCACCTGGGGAATTGTTCGTGTGGCAAATTGTGAAGTGTTCCCGTCGGTATTTGACGCCACGGATATCAAGGAAAACAAAGAGGATATCGCAATGTGCCAACGGCGTGAGAGTTGACACCTTCGAGTATGGGCCTCGACTTTGAGCCTCTCCTCGACGAGAAAGGAGGACCCTCATAAACATCCCTCATCACATCAAAAAGAGAGAAGAAACCTGTGCCTTGAAAGGTCGTCTTAGGGGTAAGTCATGATAATAAAAACATTGTTGTGTTGTTTTTTTTTTTAGTCAGTGGCGTCAATAGTCGGCCCTCGTTTTGATTCTTGGCGAAAGAGAAAATAAGGCAATTTTCGTGGAAACAATATTTGATATTTGTAGAATGTAGATATGGAGGTTGTGGGGGATCGGGTCGTATTTTCCTACTGGGGTCGTTTACACGAGGGAGCCCCAGACGTGCGGCTTCACGGTTGAAGACGTTTCACGCGTCTCTATGTGAGCTTTACTCTTTTTTCCTGACCTCCCTGAGCTTCTTTGCAATGCCGAAGAGTATTCTTATATACCTATGGCTTTTAATTTATAGTCGTTCTGATTCCACCGGTCGAACAAACAGTCGCAGTTTCTTTTCAAGGTGTTTTCGTAGGAATATCATTTACCCCAGCCACATCCATTTCGGGCTTGTTTTTCTACCTCGCGAATTCCGCTCGTCGACGGGTTTCTGATTCTTGTATAAAATTGGATGGCAATGGGACCGGAAACAGGGAAAAAACTGAGATCTTTAATCATCTGAAAACATAATTTCTCTAAGGGGCCAGAAGTTTCCCTCGTTTTAATATTTTTAAAGGCTTTTAAAAGTGCACTCTCAAGTTTGCTAGAGAGTCACTTTTCTTTAATTCATTAAGGTTGTAGCAACATACTGATGTTAATTAAAGTTGTTAATTAATTAAAGAAATATTCAAAGTGAAAATTTCAAATCTATATTAAAATTGTCCAATCTAAAAAATTAAAGTTTTTTATAGTTGAGTAATTTAAAATGAAGATTAATTAGAAACCTTATCTTTTGCGCTTTGAGTGATAAATATTAAATATCTTATTTTTACTTAATTGAAAATTACAAATTTAGAGAGAAAAAACGGAATTTAAAACCGTTCGCTGAATCGAAATTCTGAATTTAACTTTGCTTGAGATATAGGATTCAAAATAATTTAAAATCGTTATGAGTACTCCTAGAAAAAAGAATTCTTAAAATCAAGGGAAATATTGCTTTGGTATACCATGAAAGTTGGGATTTCCTTATATCAAAGAAACAGAAAGAAGGAAGTTAAATAATATTTGCTTCGTTTGAAGAAATTTTCTTCTTTATAGTTCTCGTTTTGAACCCCTATTAAAAAAGAGTTTCTTTGATTCTAAAAAACTTACATATTTGTATAAATTTTTGCAAGTTATTCCACAATTAGACTGTCCTCACGATTTGTCTCAGATTTTTCTGTGAATAAATTTTAAAGTTTGATTTAAAACGAAGAAATATTGAAATTTCATAAGCTTATATTTTTAGCAGAAAACACCCCGACTACTAAAACTTCAATTACTTTATTTCCTAGAATTCACTAAACAATTTTTCATTATTCTCTTTCAAAATTAAAGCAAGACTGATACTGTTATTAGCACAATTTTTTCTCAGCACAATGCAGAGAAAAATATTCGAAATTAAACATGAACTCTTCTCTGGTGATGAAATTAGTATTGATTCTTTTTCTGGTAGTGCAGGGAATAGATACTCCATATAATTACGCGAATGTGTGATACGTTGACTTGAAAGCAATAGCAGCGAATGAGAGTCTCATACTAATATTAAATTTCATGAAATATATTTTTGTCTGAATACAAAAGCCTTTGGGTAATTTACAATTAACGAATTAATGAAAAAGTCGCGAATTTCGTCTTTAATGAATTACGATATACATGGACGTGTTTTTTACTCTTCGTTTATTTGCAGAGCGTAAGTAGTATGACTGGTCTCACGATTCAATCAAAGCATACACATTTTCAATGATGTTTCCACCCTAACGCGTAATATCACATATAAATGTAGTTAATGGTTGCAGGTATGAATGTCAATTAGCGTTCCCGCCAGGCTTCTCGCAAACATAGGAAAATTAAAAGGTTACGGATACGCAGACTCGTACATAAAGTTCGCAGTATTTTTTTTTTATTTTACCTCAATATGCGTAAACCGTAAAAGTTGGCTCAATAACATCACGTTTCGCTCAGTCAGTAGCAAGTTTAAATCTTTAAATTCCCTGAATTCCGTAGCATTAAATCTCAATATTTGCTCAAAAATGAAAATCTTAATTCGTCTTAAGTATCTTTTTGGTAACAGGAAAAGCTTAGTTATTATTACCAGACTTCGAATTGGATACACTTGGAATTGGACTATTTAATATCACGTCTATTTAATTGAAAGGAAAGAACCAGATAAATCCAATCAAAGGGACATTGTTCTTTACATAAAAATTCAGAGACAAAAGAGATCAAGAGAAAACTGAGGAAAACTGAACATATAAACTTCCGGCGTAATTTGTTTATTCCTGCAATTTGGAAGTCCCCTTTTGCCTCACTTTCAGCGACGTATAAATGCATTAAGGCGCGTTTCATGTTGCTAGTAAAAAGTTATCAGTCGCAGTTGATTGGACAATTGCATTAGAGAGGGACTGCATTTAACCCTTATGCATACATAAAGCTTTCACATAATTTTTCGGATCACCGGCATGGTAAATCTCTTTTATTATCGCAAATTCACTTATACTATGCAAGCATTGTTTCAAAAGCTTTGTCGCTTCTTGTTCATGTTGAAAAACATTTTTTTGAGCTGGATATAAACAAAGAAAGTATTTTCCCTTTGTTACAAACAGTTTATTAATTCTTGGGTTGATTCGAAACTGAGTAGAAATTTTGATTTTATAATTACATTACAGTCATTACAGTTCGTAAGATATTATGTACCAAAAGTTTGGAACGTTCAAATGAACGAAATATTTTTTCCCAATTCTATTTTATCCAGAAATGTTATTTCAACTAAAAATAACCATAGACATTATAAATTTCTTCCATACAAAATTATTGTTAATGCAAATGAATTAATCTTTTAAAACTGTTTATAGTTTAAAATACAGTAAATACAAAAATTCGTTCATTTGAACGTTCAGAACTTAAACTACATAAGATATTCACCTTTTTCCACCTATTTTCGATGTAAATTATTTTGAATGAAATAATTCTTCTAAGAAATTTAAAAATAAAGTTTATATTTTTGATGTTAAGGAAAATTTTAAGTTTGAATTTGAATTCTCAATTTAAATTTTATTGACCTGGATTGGACGTCAAAGTTTTCGCTCCTTTTAGCCAAATATAGTATGTACTTACGTTTTGTGGATTTAAGTTTGTTTTTTTTTTCTCTCTCTCTTTGATATGGGGTCAAAGAAAAAATTTCTTTGAATCAAACAATCTTTTTTCTGAGGATACTGTGATAACTGTTATAAACTTGAAAGTTTGAATGGATCACAGGAGTAATTATTATTAATAAAATAGTGTAAACGAAAAGCTAAATATATCTTCTATTATTTCGAGAGTTCTAATTTCGGTACCCATAAGGGTCTTTATTTTTAGGTGACATCGATAGTCGTCTTAGCCCTATCTTGAGAAAATTAGGCCGCTGTTGTAGAGATGAAGAATGGCTTGTCGGAAGCCTTTGAAATGTTCTTAATTAAATTAGATCTTTTTAAATTTTTATGAGAAAGAATGCTTCATTAATTATTTAAAATTTTATACCGTCTAAAGTAGTACGTTGTAATGATAATCAAGCTAGGGAGAAGGACTTTGTAGGCCTAAAAAATAAAGTAGTGTGGAATTGCATGCGAATGTTTGTCAAGTAGAAGAGTCAAAAGGAGAGAAGGGCTGTCTTGTTATAATAATCACAAAGACCTTTGAAGTGAATAGTGAGTCTTGTAACCCAGTCCCTATCCATATAGTATACCGCTGAGTCCTTCATGTAGCGCATTTTTAAGTACGTTTCTTGTACGTGAGAAATTTTTAGTTCGTGCTTTGAAAATGCATACTTCACACTTTCTTTCAGCGAAAAGAGATTGAGTAATGTAAGCGACTATAGTCTTGAAAAATAATTTGTTTTCCTATGCTTACTATCACTTTATACACGGACTTTTTTTTATTTAGTTAAAAAAAGATAATTTAAGGGCATGTAATACTTTACCATAAGAGCAATTTAGTTTACCCCATTATACATTCGTAATAATAAATATTTTTAGCTAATAAGAGTCAATAAATCTTCGCCTCATGAAGACAAAGGTTTATTGACTCTTATTAGCTAAAAATATTTATTATTATGAATGTATAATTGGGTAAACTAAATTGCTTTTATGGTAAAGTATCATATGCTCTTAAATTCAATTTTTTTGATTCCTTCGAATTATTTCCAATTCCTTAAAATATTGAGTTCTTTTAAATTCTTTTAAAATTCTTCTATAATTAATCGTGATGGCTTTTACAATTTCTTGTTTTTACAAATGTAACTTCTCCTTGAAATTTTCTAGAAAACGTTATTTTAAATTTAGCTGTGGGATGCTTTTGAATTAAAAAAAAAATACTTTTCTATCTTTCGAATTATTTTTAAATCCCGCAAAATGACCTATAATTTGAAAAAGAATTCAAAATCGTCATTCTGCATCTCTCCCATTTTCAAAAACTTATTTTTCTGCAGAGAAGTTGAAGCAGCTTGACAACCCTTACTTTATTGCTAAAATGAGAGTTTGTTTGAAAGTGTGAAGTCACAGACTGTTAAAAAAAAAGAGATTACTGTTGAATGAGGGAATCCGTAATCCCGTGCGATGTAAAATTGTGGGGGAAAATATTAATAGGTGTCTGCAGGTCGTAGAACTACAAAGTATGAAGGAAAGATCGCGAGGGATGGGAAATGGTTGGAGGTGGAAGCAAAGAGGGCGAATCAGCGTACATCGGGTTGTTGGGGTTGAAGAGGTGACGGGGGCGGGGGAGAGACAACGACGGGACGGTCGGTACGTTGGTAGAATAGAAGGGCAAGCACCAGGAGGGAAAGCGACTCGGAAGCGGCAGCTTTGATGTAGACACGCTCTGCGACTCCTTCACGCCAATAAACTAACGGTTAGGTTAAGGTCTCTTTAAGCCTTAATACCATTATCCTTGCCTTATGCCCCCGGCGCGGCATTGGTCGATGTCGGCTTTGTGTTCCTCTCACCGCGTTTTTGCGCTCGGTCAGCGACGTTGGCAAAAAGTCGAACTCGCGATCATAAACTTCCGGCGTGCTACTCTGTAATCGCGCATGATTTCCAAGAGAAAACGGGAAAAGCGTCACAGCTAACATTTTCTAGATAAACTGAAATTCTAGAGACAATAACTGCTGGATCCTCAAGTGCGAAGTAACAGCTGGCAATCTTGTTCAGGCACTGGATCTTATTTCTTGAAGAATTCGCTTTCAGCTGAAAATAATTGACTCAGCAAAATCCTGCCCACGTGCCTCCAAATTTGTCGAGATGAGATCATCAATTTCTAGTGATCGTCATCAAATTCTAAACCTTCGATTAAGAAAATGCTAATGGTAGCTTCATTGTAAACTAAACAGTACTTGAATACACTCAGTGAGTTTCTTGAGTGCAAAGAGCTTCGGTGCCAAAATCTTGTTGTTTATATCAGTCAGTCAGTTCCTAGAGTTGGACACTCTCCATATCCTCTTCTTTTAATGTCGACGCCAGCTTATCTGATATATAAACAAGTCCGGGCCCCATACTTTATACAGTGTGGTTCATTACTCAAATAGCTAAGGTACATTTATCAAAGTACTTCCCAGGTCAACGGATTAATTTCTTAAAAAGATTTCGAGTTTCATATGGATATGATATGTTGTTCAAGTTTTTTTTTTTTCTATTCTTTTTAGCTGAATAAAGATTGCGATGTATATTCCATTTTATTAGTGAAAACCTCAACGAATAGTCAGATAAGAGTCTTTTGTTGTGGACGACTTCAACTGAAGAATAATACATAGTTGGATTCACTCAGGTTTTACTATTGTATGATATTACTTATGTGCATCGATTGTATGGACATGAATGCTGTATTATTCAATAATTCAACATCTTATCGTATTCAAGAAGGATCGATCGATATGTCTCTCCTATAACAGGGAGAAAATAGTACACTGTTAGAAAAATTCATACAACTTTACACCATTGGTGTACAGTTGTAAACGCCTGGTGTGAAAAATCGGTGTGACTTTTGACAGGAATAGTTAGATATACACTATTCGGTGTGACTGTGATTTTGATTAAAAAGCCGCACTTATTGGCTCCCTGTGCACGCAGCACACATTGGCTTCTCGCTGGAGAAATGTTGCCATTGGTCAAAATTTGGCGCGCGATTCAAAATCGAATTGATTTAATTCGATTTGGAATCGCGCGCCAGATTACAGCCAATGGAAGGATTTCTCCAGTGAGAAGTCAACACGCGCTGCGCGCGCCGGGAGCCAACTTTGAGAACACACACTATTCGGTCTTGTTACCACACCGGGGTAGTGTGAGAGTACAACATTCACACCACTTCGGTGTCATAGGTCGCACCGATTTCTAACAGTGTACTAGTATTTTTTTTAAACAATATTACCAGCTGAAGTTCTAGAAAAGCTCTGAATGGTCTGAATATACATTTAGGAATACAGGAAATCTGAAATATCTTAGGGAAGTAATTAATAGAATTATTTCATAAAGATATGAAGCCAGGAGATCCTATGATAAGACTCGCGGGTTGCCGGCATTGAGTTAAAGAGTGAGGCAAGTTGGTAGTGGTATGAAATTTAATTCGCGCCAATACAAAGTAAAAGGAGTTCACGGATCGTGTAACAAAGACAGGCTGATAGTGAGAAAGAGAGGGCGGGACTTTCAAAGTTGAGAAGCAACGCTTTAGCAACCCCGGCAGCACAGCCTTTTGATATCGAAATGAAAGGAAGAAGGGCTTTAACCGTGCCGAGCACGTGGTATCAAACGGGATCGGGGTTGCCTCTTACCCTCTGCTCGCCCCTTGTATTGGTCCACTTTGTACAAGAGACTTTATGTCTCGTGCCGCGTCAGAGCTTAAAGTCCTTGGTAACCATCATTCCCCAGTTGCCAATGATCCTCACGCTTCAAAATCATCCATGCATCTAAACTTCTTCAAACCCTTCAATCTTCCCTTTATTTCGCATATACGTACTGCAAATTCGATTTTGCATGGTCTTATGACTGATACAATAAAGCATCTAGTTTGACAAGGTTTATCCTTAGTAGAAGAGTTACTTCCCAAGACTGATCTTCACAAACAAAATTTTTACAAGGCTTTCTGTTATAATCTAATTAATAAATCACAATTACAATCATAAATTTTCTGGTGGCTATAAGTCCATATACAAGTACATCGTTAGGCAACATGTGCTAATAATTTGGTCTAAGAGAGGATTATGTTTTAATTAAAGCAGAGCTTGAGTGGAAATTGTGCCATCCATGTGTACCAAATTAGGATCCAATTCGCCCTTTATTAATGGCTCTTTGTCACATCAATCCCATATAAATGTACATATACTCCCTCTCTCTTGAATGATCCTCGTGGTTGATGTGGTAAATGCTGTCACTCAGTGAAAATGCACTCCAAAGCCGAGCGTCTGTCAGTTCTTGTTATCAGAAGCCTTGCAGAATCGTCAAAAGAATTCCGCAATTATTTCTCATCAAAAGCATCATTCCGAAAACAAATTGAAAATCCGAATTAAAGGGTAAATTAATATCCAGTTGATTAAAGAGATTTTGCGAGAATCTGGAGAAGAATTTCACTTAAAAGAAGGCGTTGATTTGAAGCAAGCTGCATATGTTACGTATCGTGAAAACAATGTGATTTCCGCTTTTATAGACTCAGTGCCTATCATTCAGGGAGTGGTTGATCTATAGAATTCCCCTTTGAGAATGAAACCGCGCGTGGAACATGTGATTTTCTCACTGTCGTTACCGCACACAGCAGGCAAGGGATTCCCCAATGAAATGGAGCAAGCCGGGGGTGGTTGATGGTCGGGTTCTTGTCCCGTTTGATACCACGTGCTCGGCACGATCAAAGAGCCAAGGATCCCCGCGACCTTTCATTTCGATGTCAAAGACTTATCACGCCCATAGCCCTTGTTTTAAACGACCCTAACAGATAATTAATCACAATCTGCCCGCTGACTTATAAATTACCGCAAACCTTGAGCAACTTCTTTTTATACTCGCTTTTTTCTCCATCATTTCGTAATGCATACTTTCGTAATCGCTCTAATAGAACTGATAGCCTCTTCTCCGAAAAGAGCAATAAATTCCCTCTTTGAAGGTATTGGAGTATTATAGATCATTAAGTCGTTCTGATTAAAGAAGTCTTCATACGCTTTGAGATTATAGCGTTGACGTATGGTAATCACAAGAACATTTAATGGCTTATTTGTTGTCTATAATCACTAAAAGAAGTGAATAGCAAGAGTAAATAATTGTAACGAGTTCCATTCTTTGAGTAACTTCCCCTCGGCTCGTGTAGATGTTGAGATACATGCAGAGAAATATAATGAACACCGAAAATGAATTAAGGATTGAAAATACATATGCCTATAAACGTGGGGGCCACAATAGAGCAACGTGGGCTTTGATGTTTGCCGAATTGTATCATGTATCGTGTATCCTAACCAAACACATGGAACTTCTGCTGACTACTTTCCAGTCCACGTAAATACGATTGGCGGTTTACTGGCAGAGGACAGAGGACGATTATAGCGAGACAGACGAGCGACGCGTAACGCACCAAAATGGCCCCGCGTTTGATCCATTATCTCCACATAGGTCCTGCACACAATAATTGTCTCTATTGTCCGCGATTGCTGGATGTCCCCTTCACTCTCTCCTATCCCTTTTGTACAATGTACAGTGTACACACTCGCCACCTCCTACGCCCCCGCGTTTGCTTTGATTCCTACGCGCATTGCACATATCACCAAGCCGGTCATATCTCTCCCCTTTCACCCCTTTTCACCCCCTTTCACTAATCCCAGCGAATTCGAAGTGCGCCTGGCTAAGTGCCTGTGAACTGTTAAGTGCACTCTATGGATTTCTACCCTTGTCCCCTGACCCCTTTCCTCCTCTTATCTTTCGTGCTCTCGAGTTTCCCGTCTTCCTTTGTATTCCTCATTCTCCTCCACCGCATATATCACTCTGATTTGTCGCGATTGATGAATTATTGATTGTTGTATAAGTTATATTATATGAATTTCATCAGACTTTCTCGTTTTCATCATATTTTTCTCAATTGTTTGTTGCCAGTGGAGAGACGAGAGAGGAATACAAACGAGTTCTAGTTGAAAAAAAGTCATTTTTGTTACTAATCAATTTTTGATTTGTTTCGTGATTGAATTTGTGATTGAATGCTGTATTTCATGATTCCAGTTTATTTCAATTTTCTTGCTTGTGTGTGCATGCCGCGTGAATATACATATACAATATGCATCCAGACAAATATTCATTCGAGTTTGATCCCCATGAAATCTGGACTAATCCGTTTTCCAATTGTTACGGTAGACCGTCTGGGTCATTTTGAGGGCACCGATGATACCAGAAAAATGTTGATAAAACAAAACTAATATCTCTATTTTACATCAATTGTTTTTTTTTTTTTTTTTTTTTTTTTGAAACGAGTGTATTTCTCTCTTAAATGAATAATAAGAGAAAAAATTAACGAAAACAAACTATTGTCACGTAATTAACATTTTTTTATGGTTTCAAAAAAAGACTTTCGGTTTATGATTTTTTTCACGACCACTGTGCAATTATGTGAAAAACTCCATTCTCCAATGACAAATTGAATTTGGTTTGAAAAAATCGCTCTTGTGACCACATACAAATTAAAAGAGATGAAAGGTGTCGCCGCCCTTTGGTTAGTGAATAACCTCAATATTTGATCATTGGGTCACATTAACCGAGGAAAATCATTGGGCGGTTCATTTTTAGAATATCCGTAAATTCGACGCGCCTCGGAGTGATACGCTTTCGATTTGTTGCGCTTCGACGAAACTTGTGAGCAAACCGACACTAGTATTTTATAAATGATTAGCGAAACACGTTTCCGCTCTGAAAAAGTGCCGTCCGATTGTCAAAAGGAGACCTTTTCTTCTACGCCGACAGGTGTTGACGTGAAAAAGACTCAATGACGCGAATTTTATTCTCGATGTCTCAAGAAGTCTTCACTCCATAATTTATATTTGTATCTGGGCAATTATAGAGCGATAGGGGACAAAAACATATAAATTCCTTTTACTCTTTTTAAGTATTTATGCAAATCTTGAGCGTCTCTCGGCGGAAGATAAAACCGGGCTACTGTCGGCGAAAAGGTGAAGGAAAAAAATCAAACGGCGAACATTTATCGGCGATTTCTGCTCCATCGCGGGAAGGATAAAGAGGATGAGATTTCGCTTTTACCGCCGCTGAAACATTTATCAGCCAGATGGTTGAAGTTGCAGGTAACTTTGAAGTCCGGATCTTCCTCCTTCTCAAAGATTAAAGTGCCACTTGACGGCGCTGTGCTGTCGACTGATTCCTCGTTTTTTCTTCTCTCTTTTTTTTTATTCTTTTTTGCCTTTTAACCCTATCGAAATCCGACCTTCGCCTTCGTCACTTTGAGCAATGACATTCTCTAAAACGAATCCCATCGTTCGTTTCCTCCTACCTAAATCAAAAGAATGCAATTACCGGATTTAAGCCTCAAGTGGCAAGCTGTTCTTTCAATCCGGAAGTGCATTACAAAAACAACCTTTGTGGGAAAATTGGTCATTATAGAACAAACGAACCGAACTATTCTCAATCTACCAACTGCTTTTTTTTCAGTTGCCAAATTGCTTGCATTTAGTAAATCACTAAATACACAATTTAAAACTCTTCGAATTCTTCAGATGAATTTGAAAAGTTGAAACTATTTTGCTGCAAGTGCCTTTCTTACGCCTGAATAGTTCTGAACGTTCAAATGAACGAATTTTTGCATTGATTGTATTTTAAACTAAAATATTGATTTATTTTTATTAAAAATCATTTTTAAGGGCATATGCATTGAGAAAATTGTTTGGTTCGGACAACAAAACTTTTTGTTTCTATAGAAGCAACAAAAGTTGTTTGGTTGTGCCAACCAAATCTGGTTTCTTTCAATAAACCTTTTGTTGAACCAAGAAAATTCATTTATACCAAGAAAATCGCGGTTTTGTTTGAATTAAAAAAACTTTGGTTGGTTCAACAAAAATTCGGTTGGCACAACCAAAAATTTTGTGTTGCTTCTATAGCAACAAAAAGTTTTGTTGTCCAAACCAAATAGTTTTCTCAGTGTGATCCGTTACCATAAGAGCAATTTAGTTTCCGCAACTTTACATTCGCAATAATAAATATTTTTCACTAATACTAGGCCATTTATTTTAAACGGAGCGGTAAATGGCCTAGTTCTAGTGAAAAATATTTATTATTGTGAACGTAAAGTTGCGGAAACTAAATTACTCTTATGGTAAAGTATAATGCCTATTGTTATTTTTAATTAAACAATATCTTTGGATAAAATAGAATCTGGAGAAAATATTTCGTTCATTTGAACGTTCAAAACTGTTGGTACATCCTTTTTTGCAAACACAAGCTCACAGGCATGCAATTCAAAAGTTTGCACTGCAGACAAGGCTCGAGTTTAGCAATGTACGTGCGTATATGAAAAGGACTGAGTTTGCTTCGAGAGAAGGAAAAAAAGGCAAGTGTGAAAGAGAAAAGAAAGGAGAAGAAGAAAATAACGAAGAAAGAGGAATAGAGGGAATCCTCAAGAGAGGAGAAAAGCGAGAGACTCTTAGGTTAGGAAGAGAGAAAGAACGGCAGACTGGCTTTTAATTGATGTTGTGCGTATGTACAAGAGAAAGAGAGAGAAAGAGAGAAGAATTCAAACACACGTGCGAGAGACAAAGAAAGAAGAGAACGTCAAAGGTGCCGCACCTCGTGTGTTGCGTTTTTACCCGACCGATCTTTATTCTTTGAGGATGCCCCTGACTCCGCTTCTCCCCTTCTTCGTTGTCCACCCCCACGGGAAACCGACTTTACCCAGGAGGCCGATCAAACAATCATGAGTGTACGTCAAGCAACTGCCGACACTAGGGTCGATGTCGTTGCCCCTCATCAGGTCGAATGCACTCTTCCATTCTGTTTCGATTTTTCTCCGTTTGACCTCCATTTTTATACATATAATTCCACAAAAGTCTTTCGCAATCTACTACTAGTTGTTATCAAAGGAAGAAACAGGATCTCATGCCAATTATCTCGGCTTAGGCAACCCACAATATTGAATTCTGTGGTACATATATGTTTAAATCCTGCTTAACAGAAAGATAATTTCAAGTTAAATTCCCGTAGGAACAAAGGTCACAACCGATTACCGCTGGTCCACCAAGGAACCCTATTTGGTTCAACACTTTAATCTGAAGATGTAAACCGAGATGTAAACCTTCCGAAATGCACATCAGACTCGCTGAAACGACTTTAGCTCAGAATGGTTCGATAACTACCTTTTTTTGAGACGAGTTAATTTTTATCGAGTTCCTGTGGTGCCTGCTGTTCTCTTATAGGCTCTCCCTAAAAAATTAACATCGCTGTGGCGGTTCTTTTCCTTTTTCTATATGTCTAATGTCTTCCGTCAGCTGCCGCCCCCTAATATTGGTAACCGAACGGCGATGAACCTGGTACTCAGTCAGTTGCCACCCGATGTTCACCCTCCCTTGACACCCCAACCCTTGGTAGTCGTGTAAATACCCGTGAAGTGAATCAGAAAGGCGGCAAGGATGAAAGGAAGCGCTGACCACCTCAGCTGTCGCAACTCTCATTGGTCCGTTGGTCCCCGAACATTCGAATGTGCATTCATCCATATTTTTCCCTTTCCCTGCAATTCATAGTACATTTACTCGATATCTGGTTATTTGCCCTTTACCAACTCTGATCTCGTCGATAACGCCAAGTCACTGTGTCGAATTTCTTCCATTGGGGTGATTCACCCGGTTTTATTCCCCTTTGACAATTCTTCAAATTGATAATACGATAAGATACGTATTTTTTTTTTGAGAAGAATTAAAACAATTGTTTCATGATGAAAAAAATGAATAAAAGCTTGATTTAGAAAAGCACTTAAAGATTTGTTTCTTCGTCACGGAGGAACCTTTATGAGCGTTTATTCGAGGCGGCTGCAAATTATAGAGGTCACGCCTGCAATATAGTTTGAGAGCAATTTGCATCATTCTCAAACAATTAGTGTCTGCACACCTATAGGAACTTTGAAACAGGGATTTGAGGACATTGCACCTCTAGTGTGAAGCCGACAACGTTTTTATCGAATGTTAGCATTTGTTCACTTTTATGCTTCACTCTCTAAGTCATGAAACTGAAGTTTCAAACGTTTACGTAAACGAAAAATTTTTTTTTGTAAAAAGCACAAGACATAAAATCTGATTGCACGAAATGGTTCCATTTGATGTAAAAAGAAGCCTAAAAAAGTTTCCTCAACCTAACCCTCCAGGTTCACCCCCAAAATCAACCCCTAAGTACAAAAATAATCATTGTAATTCCCCTAACTTCAAGACATAAAATTTTATCGTCTTAAATGGCTCCACTTAACGGCTGAAGAGGACGAAAAAAGTTTCATCCACCTAACCTTCCAGGTTCACCCCAAAAATCAACCCCTAAGTACAAAAAAAATCATTAAAAATCCCCTAACTTCGAGACATAAAATCTGATCGTCTTAAACGTCTTCATTTAACGACTAAAGAGGCCAAAAAAAGTTTTATCGACCTAACTACCCAGGTTCACCCCAAAAATTAACCCCTAAGTACAAAAACTGTCATTGTAATTCCCCTAACTTCAAGACATAAAATTTTATCATCTTAAATGGCTCCACTTAACGGCTGAAGAGGACGAAAAAAGTTTCATCCACCTAACCCTCCAGGTTCACCCCAAAAATCAACCCCTAAGTAGGGTAAACCGGGGCAAAGCCGACCGGTGGGGTAAAGGTGACTTTGCTTATAACGTTGTTATTATTTAACAATTTTAATTCCACTTTGCACAAAATAAATCTATTTCATTGTAGAGATAGTGTTACTTACTTAAATCTTGAAAATTTACGTTATAAAAGAAAGATTATACCGAAAACAGTTTTGACAACGAAAGAATGGAAGATTCGCTGGCAGAAATATAACACTTCTGACGTTAATGTTAATACTTACAGTATGACAATTTGATATTTTGATAGTTGAAACAATATCACATCACGTAATTATAATAATTAAACGTAATTCAAGTCTAAAATACATCAAATCTCGTAAATAATTTAGGCCTCATCACTGGGGTAAAAGCGACCATTTAATAGTTTGTAGGCTAGACACCTTTGCGTGTAGTCTGCAGGCTTGCCAACATTTGGCGACTTTATTTCTCTTGGATCTGAGATTGACGAATAAACACTTGCGTTAAAAAGATAGACCAATAGAAATCAAGGTCAAGTCGACAATTTGGTGACAAATCGCCAATGTTAGCAACTCTGGTAGTCTGTCACCAGTAGAATGTCAACAAAAATAAGAGGTTATATAGTATCTGATCGTAGCTATCACTATTTTTATTCAAAATAACTTATTCTTCTTTCTGCATATGTTTAAAGGTAATTTGACAAATACTTTCAATAACATAGAAGCTAATCATTATATTTTGCAATGTTCAAATCTTTTGATTTTCATAAAAAGCTACAGGTCGCCTTTACCCCAAGGTGTGGGGTAAAGCCAACGAAGTACAGCTTGTTAGAAATAACTAAATTATTAAATCATTGTTTTATTTATGTGATTAATGCATAGAGAAATATGATATGTAATAATGTAGGATTCGAAATGAAAAAAAAATAGATCAGTTCCATATCATATTAACTTTTAAAAAATCATTCACTACACTGAGAAACTTTATGTTAGAAAAATTACTAATATAGATAGCAAGTTGGGGCAAAATCCTTAAACTTCGACATTCTAATATAATACATAATAAGTTATACTATTTTCATAAGAAAGTTTCCTATTTAGTAATAGCAAACTTTACTATTTTCTGTAGTAAAATTCGATTTAGTAAAAATTATTAGAGAAATTAATACATTGTACAAAAAAGAATAGAAGAAATTATTATTTTAAGTAATATAATATACTAAATATGTAGAAGAAATTACTAAATGATTTAACAGAAAACATCAAGTCTTGGACCGAGCGCAGCCGAGCGTATTCGACGTGTACCGATTGTATCCGACGTGTGCCGATTGTCGAACAACGGATTTAGACAGTCATATGGACGTTTTTATTTCCCACTCTTATTATATCCTTGTAGGTAAATTGAACATCGTCCGACTGCTAATCCCGGAGACCCGTGTTCGATTCCCACCAGATTCTATTTCTTCTAACTCGATTTTTCTGTTGCAGCTTAATAATATATGTATTTGTATTCAGTGCATACACGTATGTATGTAATTTCTAATGTTTGATATTATACAATAATATATGTGTAGGCTAAAATATTTATGTAGGTTATAGTGTGAAGTTAGGCCCCTTCAAAGCTTTTATTTTTTGCTATTCTGACTGTACATATTTTACTAACCCACATAGTAATTCGATGCGCATGGTCTCTGCGCATCATTTTACTAAAGTAGTTTACAAATACTGCAATAGTTTTAGTATTTATTCTAAAATATTTTATAATTCTGTAAGCAGCTACGAGTTACTATTAAGGTTAGTAAATATTATTAAAATTTGCTTTTTGCCCCTCATTGCAAAGTTCAGATAGTAAAATTTAGTGTGCTTTTTAACAATAAATACAAACGCGGGTTTCTCAGTGTATTAACTGGTCGGCTTTGCCCCGGTTTACCCTACAAAAAAAATTATTAAAAATCCCCTAACTTCGAGACATAAAATTTTATCGTCTTAAATGGCTCCACAACGGCTGAAGAGGACGAAAAAAGTTTCATCCACCTAACCCTCCAGGTTCACCCCAAAAATCAACCCCTAAGTACAAAAAAAAATCATTAAAAATCCCCTAACTTCAAGACATAAAATCTGATCGTCTTAAACGTCTTAATTTAACGACTAAAGAGGCCAAAAAAAGTTTTATCGACCTAACTATCCAGGTTCACCCCAAAAATCAACCCCTAAGTACAAAAACTGTCATTGTAATTCCCCTAACTTCAAGACATAAAATTTTATCGTCTTAAATGGCTCCACTTAACGGCCGAAGAAGCCAAAAAAAGTTTCATCCACCTAACCCTCCAGGTAAACTCTCAAAATCAACCCCTAAGTACTCAAAAAATCATTAAAAATCCTCTAACTTTCCAAAGTAAATTGAACAATTTAAACAATACTAATTCAGCTCTCGAAGTTAGGGGAATTACAGTGATTTTTTTTGTACTTAGGGGTTGATTTCGGGGGTGAACCTGGAGGGTTAGGTGGATGAAACTTTTTTTGGCCTCTTTGGCCGTTAAATGGAGCCATTTAAGACGATAAGATTTTACGTCTCGAAGTTAGGGGATTTTTAATGATTTTTTTTGTACTTAGGGGTTGATTTTTGGGGTGAACCTGGAGGATTAGGTGGATGAAACTTTTTTCGGCCTCTTCGGCCGTTAAGTGGAGCCATTTAAGACGATAAAATTTTATGTCTTGAAGTTAGGGGAATTACAATGATTGTTTTTGTACTTAGAGGTTGATTTTGGGGGTGAACCTGCACTGAAAAAAAAAGTTCATTAGACTTTACAGAACTATTTCTATAGTCGGGGATGAGAGCGAACCTTGAACGAATTTGATAAATTTTGTATAATTTTCAGTATTTAATGTAGAACAAATCTGGAATAACTCTACAAAAGTTCTGTAAACTTTAAATTGAGTCCGATTTAAAAGAGTTCTATAAAATATATAGAAAAATTCATGAAAAAATGTTGAAAAGTTTCGTAGAAATCATATTTAAGGTATTGAGAGTTTATAGAACTGAGTTCTAGAAAATGAGTTGCGCACTCGTTCTGTGCGCTGGTAGCGACTTTCTTCGCGTCTCCCGCTTATATCTTAGATTTTGTTTTTGTATTTGATTTTAGGTTTAGCTGCGATGCTTTAGGCGTGCGTTAGGAATTAGGAGTGGGATGCGAAAGTGTTAGGGTTCGAACCCCGTGGCGAATAAAAATTTTCATAGCGTGCGTTTATAAATAGTGTAGTGACTGTGTGTGTAATAATAAATAATTGTGCGATAATAAATAATTGGATAATAATAATTATATAAAACCTTAATTTTTTTCGGCGCAAAATCGGCTATCGTTTTCTAGAACTGTTTTCTAAAGTTTCGAGACTTCTTCGATATAGATTTCATATTAGCTGGAGTTTTAGATTTTCTAGAACTGTTCTACGTTCTTTGTAGAATAGTTCAACATACATTAAAACCAAGAAGATTTTAACTTTTATTAAACTACCCACCGTATCCTCTAGTCTAGAACTATTTCTGTAAAATCTAATGAACTTTTTTTTTCAGTGTGGAGGGTTAGGTTGATGAAACTTTTTTGGGTTTCTTTTTACATCAAATGGAACCATTTCGTGCAATCAGATTTTATGTCTCGTGCTTTTTACAAAAAAAAAATTTTCGTTCACGTAAACGTTTGAAACTTCAGTTTCATCTCTAAGTCTGCATCAGCGATAGGTAATCCACTGATTTCAATTCACCAGCGTAATTCACTGGTTCATCAGCATATATACGCTGGATTGGAATCAGTGGTATACTAGTTATCTCTGATTCAGATTAAGAGTGTGTGGAATGTTATATTTTGCTTCGAGTAGTAATCATGGTGGAAAAAGCTTAATTTACTATGTAGGTCGAAGATTAGGAGGAGAAGGGTGGATCAATGATCATGATCATCACCTGATATAATCATCACTTGATCATGACCAAGCTAGAACAAGACGATCCTTCGTTTATTAGTCAACTGCGATGAAGTGTAGACCCTGAAATTGTAAATTGAGTTTAAATTAGTGGTCAGAAACATGGTAATAAAGCTCGCGGGAAATATATGTCCTTAATTATGATAAGCGTTTCTGAGAATGAGAAAACTAGTATGAAAAAGAAGTACATACAGGTTTTCCTTTTCCGCGATTATGGACATTATGGTAACAGCCAAGCATGGCTCAGGGACGGCGCGCCGTCAAGGCGCAATCGTGAGCCGCACACGGTTTACAGCTCTGACGTATTTAATTACGCCACGGTCTCGAACGAAAACTGGTTTGGGCATACAATATGATACCGCGCGCCGCACAGGCACAGGATAGTATACTACCGACATATAACGTTGGCTTATCAAGATCTCGCAATGGCAGCAGCAGCGGAAACCATCAAAGAGTCCTTTGAAGTTCAGTTGGTGTCCTCGGCTCGATTCTCCTCCCCTTCGCCTCCTTCTTCTCTACTTCTTCTTCTTCTTCTTCTTTTTCTTCTTCTTCTTCGTCTTCTTCGTCTTTCTCCTCGCGGCAGTGCATGCGAGCGCACTCTCTCCTCCTCAACTCCTATCTCTTTCTACCGACTCGCCACGACAGAAGTCTTTTTTTAATGACTTACCTGTCGCTCTCTCTCGATCGAAATCTTGACGGCGCGGCGATTGAATGAAGTGCGTGCACCGATGCCATCTTCCAACTTTCAGAAACACAGCTGCGTAAGAGTGTTAACTAATCCATATGGCGGATGCTATTCATATGTGCGAGATGAAGGGAAATTGATTAGAACTGACTGCAAAAAAATTATATTTTATATAATGACTGAATGCCTCATGTACAATAGGATCAACTGAGCTGAAAGTTTTAACGTGACATTCATTTTTAACGTTTTAACGTCTTTTTTCTATGCGACGTGTTATTGTTGCTAAGGGAGTTTTCTAGCTTTAAAGGTACTTTCATATAAGACGTCACGCATCGAGAGGGGGGGGGGTGATCTTTATCAAACGTGGCAAATTGTGTTATATGGGGTAGTTTCACTCCATTATTAAAAAAATTAGTAAACAAATAGGACGAGATTTTATCAATTCAGGGGTAAAAATTACAGTTTTTTTTTTTTTTTTTACCTATTTTCAAGTTGTTTACCTATTGGAATTATAGGATAATTCCAGGTCATTTGAATTATTTTCAAATCCTGTTGTTGATTTTAGTTTGTTTCAATGTTTTGTCACCCATTTTTATTTAAAACATCACCTATTTTAATGGCAATGGGTACTACGATGACTGAAATTAAATTCCTCAACATGGAAAAAATGTTTGATTAATAATAACGCGCGACGTCAAAATTGTTAGTTTATCTCATCCTCTTGTAAGGAGGTTTGAGCGGGAGGATTCTGAAGATCGTCGACGTGGTCGATTTCGAAATTTGCGTCGTGAGATCCCGTTAACGAACGACGCCATTAGGCGCATTAACATATAATTTTCCGCGAGAAATTATAGGCGACTTAGCGCGGAGTTGCGCACGGTGTTTATTATACAGGGCGAGCGGACATTAAATTGTAACATGTGTTGGTGTGTTCGTGGGAGGATTCACACGTAGCGACCGGTAGCATGCATGTGTGAGATCGCGTGCGGCGGCAAGATCAAAGGGAAATCCCCTTTCTCGCTTACTCGCTCGCTCGCACGCCACCAGTTGGTAATCTCGCTTTTACTCACACGACCAAAGCCTCTCCTCGTTGGCTCTCTAACGACTCAATAGCCCGCCACAACCTGACGTTTTCCACCCCCGACCCTTCTTTTTACCCCCATTTTCACCCCTTTCGTCCTGTGCTGTTTTCAGCGAGACAGGAAAACTCAAAAAGTTCCCTTGATTTTACCCGCGGACTAACCAACGTCTCCTTCTCTAGGACTTCCCCCAAGCTCTCGAGTATTCGTTTAATCTCAACCCTGTGATGCGAAAATTCGGTACCATTACACCTGGTTTATTCAAGCTCGGTAAACTTTGTCCTTGAGTGGATTATGGCGAGAGAAATTGGATTTTGCAAATGTAATCTTGTTGGTCTAATGCTCGGTCTAATGGTCTTGTATATGATCTAGAATTTTTGAGTTATGGTCAGTCCTAGTCAATTAGTCCTTATGAAGATATTACTTTTGTGAGTCTTCAATTCAAATTTTATATTTCTTGACTTTTGGAAAGTTTTAGACGATTACACGATGTTTGGCGAAGTTTCATAAATGTCGGAAGACTTCAAAGTACACTAAGTGATTATTTCCAGAGCTTGGGAAATGTAGCAAGAGGTTGAGTTATTCGGTAATAATTTAATAAGCTATAGAGGCAATTTTCTTCACTTTCTACATCTACATTGCTTTTGACGCAAGTGTGGCATGTGTCATACTTTTTTGCTGGATTTAGTGAATGTAACTTGTAATATTTGTAATAATATAACCAATTTTCTTTTTGTTTCAGGTGAGTAAGCGGATTTCAATTCAATTTTATTAAAAGTGGACTAAGGTATGACGTTGAAAATATTCTATTTGGGAAATTCTCAATTCTCTCTTTGTCGGTCGTTTTCATCCTTATTTTTTCATCTCTATTTTTTCCTAATCGTCATCTTGATCGCAAAAGCAATTCATCCTCGGGACTCGTTCCCCAAACCTGCGTAATTAATCCATGTAGAACTCCGGTCTTTTGTTTCAACGAGGCTTTTCATACCAGCCATGTGTCACAGCACAGACTCTGGTTATCTGGTATAGGTATATGTATATATCGATACATTGGTACACTCGCATTACCAGGTCGCGGAAACTTTTGCAGATTGGCTGTCCTGAACAGCAGCCTCTTTAAATCTCCAGTCGTCGATACAAGCTGATGCCGTTGTCTGCCGATTTGTTTCTAGGACAACTCCAGCGAAAATCGTTTAACGGTTGTCAGCGGATTTTCGTTCCGATGGATAACAGTTAATAGCTAATCTCGCCGGTTTCTAGAACCGAGCAAGAAATAATTCACCATGCAAGATAACGTAACGGTCAACCATTGCAATGATGAACAACAATCGGCTTTGTGACAATTAGTGAAAAAAGACAAACTTTTGATCAATTTTTCGATTTAAAAGAGCTTCATAGACATATATCCAATTATGCAGCAGTTTTGAACGTTCAAATGATAAGAATTGACATTACAAGTTTCTTTTATTCAGAATTATTTTCAATGAAAATGAATCAATATTTTAAAACTGTTTATAGTATAAAATACGCATAGAGTGGAACTTTAGATTTGAATGGGGAATTTAAATTATTTTCAATCCAAATATTTTTATTTGACACTTGCAACTCGAAATCTTTTGAATTATTGTTAAATCCTTTACAAAGAAATTTTAAAAACTCGTCAAATCCATAGTAATTCCTTAAAATTACTTGAATTCTTAGAAATCCTGTAAAATTTCTTGAAAATCCTTAAACTCCTCTGAATTTTTTTGAAATCCCTTTAACTTATTTAAAATTAATGCTGAACGTTTAAATGAACAAATTTTTGCATTGATTGTATTTTAAACTAGAAACAGCTTTACAATATTGATTCATTTTTATTAAAAATAATTTTTAATGAATGAAACTTGTAATGTCTATTGTTATTTTCAGTTGAACAATATCTTTGGATAAAATAGAATTGAGAAAACCATCTAAAAACCTCAATTTTACCTATTTTTATTAAAAAATCACCTTTCTTGATGATAGTTGGTTTGGTATTGGAATATTTATTGGCGGGAAAAATGTGGGAATTGTCTGAGAATTTCGTGTTTAGTAGAGGACCCTCTTTAACCTCTGTAAATTTTAGAACTGGAAAATTTACTTTCAATTTGAAAAGTGACTTTTACATATGTAGTATGTTTAAAGGTGCAAATGGATGAGCTAGACTTTTTACAAGTTAGGTTGTGACAGTTCTGGATGTAGCAAAACGATTGAATCTCTGGATTTGAAAAAAAAGAAAAACTTGACCCAAGCCGACAATAATTAATGCAAAGAAATTGATCGTTCTCCAGCTTTGCGTAGGGTCGGCTAACAGCGTTTTCTTTTTTAAAGGCCCTCAGGAGACTTCGCCCTCGTACCTGATTCCGTCCCTTCCATTCCACTTTTTGTCCTGTGTTCTTCGCGACGTCGGCGAAGGACGACAAAAGGGAAGGGGATCAAATGAGTGCAAGGGAGATGCTAAAAGAGACTACAATCCACTAGAGAGGGAGACGCCAACATCGACAGAGAGAAAGAGAGAGAAAGAGCGACAGCTGAGCTCTCTCGCCTCGGCTTATGGTCACTGTTCTCTACCAGAAACTCAGGAGAGACTCAGTCTCCCAACGTTCGTTGCGTAGGGCGCTGAGGATTCAGATTCTTCGTCGAAGAAAACACGTTCCCCTCCTTGAAGTCAACAAACTCGCGCCTGACTACAAAAATGATACTAGCTTCATTATTTTTAATTTGCCGTCAACAAGCGTTCCTTTGAAACACATTCCACGCCGCTAAGCGTTAATAACTCTCATCCCAGCGTAACTTGAGAGTGAAAGATAAGTTGAAAATTGTTTAGTGAAGGTTGAAGTGAGCTGAGAGAGAATAACATTACGCTTTCTGGCTCGATAAGTCGTGATATTCAATGTTGTGTGTTAGGTTCTTAAAATAAGAAAAAAATAAGCAATTCTTACAACTTGAATCAATTCAAGTACCTAGGGCTGTGAGACTGAAGATCCTTTTTTAGTTTGTGGTTGTCGGAGATTGTTGAAGTTTGAGACCGGCACCGGAAGTTGAGAAAACGATCTTCGTTAGACAAGGAAGTGTAACGGTCGCCGGTGTAATTACAAGACGCCAAGTGCAAGCAAATTACGGCGTAACCGACAGTGTAATGATAGTGTCGCGAGTAGTTTCTTGCAACGGCACGACCTTTTGGAAAACAAGTGTCCGCTTTAACAAGAAAAGTGAAGTTAGGCCAGGATCGCCTTGAGCAAGTTACTTTAAAAGTTTAAATCGAACATAGCCGCGGAGGCATATAAAACTCTTTTATGACGCCGCACCTCTTGTCATGGATCAAAGTGATGCCGAGGTATTGCTTCATTTCTTTCTTTTTGTTTTCTACCCACAGTATCAATATTGATGAGCACTCAGTAAAAGGTTTTTTAGGATCAAAGAAATGTTTTGCAGAACTTTCTTGATATGTCGGTCATTCCCCAGGATAATTTCATATTAAAAGCTACACAAAACAAAATGTCAATATTTACATGTGGCTCTTCTAAGTAGGCAAGTTGATTATATTATTTATTTAGAATTAATAATTTCTTTCATTATCATATAAATATAGCTTATAATCCGCAGTATCAGATGAAATTTAATGTATATTCTCAATCGACACGTAACTATTTTTTCTGAAAGGCACTATTCTTTTAATAATTGAGATTTGAGTGAATCTTATCTATTCTGATTTTCTGAAGACCCGGAAAGCTTGACAAAAGCATGAACCTACTCCGTTTGCAGATTCTTCATTGAAGTAATAACTTCTTTCTATCATTAGAGAAGAAAAAACCGCCGCTTAATGAGACGGCGATCAATTATAGCGGAATTTGCTATACACTCTTTTTTTCCCCAGCATTCACCGCATGAAACGAGTTATTAATTGTCGCACGCTTTGTTAGGGTCGTGACCCCGTATTACGTAATTTTATACACGCCGCATGGCTTCATTCACTCACAGTGAGAATGCAATTAATGACTTTGTCGGTCTGTCGTCGAAATTCGTTAGCCGGCGAAATTAATTCGACCAAGAATTATGGCTCCGAAGATTCACCGGACATTAACTTCCAAATGTTTCTCACTCCGCTTCCGAATACTCGCTGGGATACCACAAGATATCTTTTTAATCGATTCGTAGGTTGACGTGGGATGTACGTTTCTCTTTTATAAAATTCAAATTGAAAATATTCCTTAGGAAAATACGAATTAAGTTAAAGGAATTTTAGCTCTGGTTTCTGAGAAGTTCAGGTGTATAATGCGATTAGTTGCTGAATTAATAACGGTAATCAGATGCTTAATTTATACACGTCTTGAACGTATAGTACGTAAATCCTTTCGAGTCACAACGTCAATTGAGTTCGAAGTTAGCATTGCTTTGATGTTTCCTGCACTTGAATCACGTTATCTGATGCAGCCTGCGGAATGTTCTTTGCCACTTTTAGTATCTTAACGTATAAACAAATCCTCCGCATTGCTTTCTTCAAAAGAATGAAATTACAGCTTTTTCTCAGACTTATTTATTTGCTTTAGCCAGTCTTCACAGATCGTCACCTATTCACCTTTTTTCACCTATTTTGAATTCATTCACCATTATCATATTTTGGAAATTAAAAAATTTTAGTTCAGTAAAATCTATAGTAATCCCTCAAAATTACTTGAAATCATTTAAACTTCCTTAAAATCACTTAAAGTCTTTTGAAATCCCTTGAAACTTAAAAAATAATTTTTTTTAACTTAAAACCCTTTGAAATATTTTGAAATTCATTCAAATTCTCTTAAATCTTTTTAAGTAATGTCAAATCGCTAAGGAAAATTGGATTGAAGGTTAAGTTATTTTTTTTCCTTCTAGCAAAATTTTCTAATATTCAGGGATCACAGCCGGTCCTCTATTTCCTCTATTTTCTCTATTTTGAAAATTTTCCTCTATTTCCTCTATTTTGGAAAATTTTCCTCTATTTCCTCTATTTTTAGTCAAAAACTTGAAATTAAAAAATAAAATTTTAATTTTTACACCAAAACGAAAAATTGAACAAATAAAAAAGTATAAGTATGGAATAAAATATAAGTTTGGAATAAAAAAGTATACCATTACTTGGTAATTTACAGTAATCTAATATTTTTTTCAGTGTTCAATGGAATGTGATACTAATTTAATAAATTATGAAGCCGTAATGTGCTGTTAAAATTTGGAAAAGACTATTAATTTCTAGTAATAATATGTTTTTCATTGTAAAGTCGTAAATTCTAAAATTTTCATAATTTATGAAATGGCTGTAAACTGTTAAGCTACAACTGATGTTAATTAAATCTTTAGTATTGTTAAAACAATAAAAGTATTGCAATACAATTTTTATTAACCTTGATTCACATACTATCCTTCATTTAAAAAAACGTCCTTCAAAGGTCCTCTATTTTTGGAAAAAAAGTCCTCTATTTTTTAAAAAAAAGTCCTCTATTCCTCTATTTTAGAAAGAATAGAGACTGTGATCTCTGAATATTTCCTTTTTGTTAAATTTGTTAGTTTTGTTTAAATTTGTTTCAATTTTTGTCATGTGTTTAACAATAGGAACTGTGATGACTGTTTGACGTACCAAGGAAAAGCTTATTTTTCTGTTATGCTTAGAAGTGGTTAATTACAATTTGAAAAACTTATAGGAAAGTGTAATTTTCATAGAAAAGTGGAATTTGCGAATCTGAAGTGTCGGGGGAGCTCGCCTTAATCATTTCCTAAGCGATGGACCCTCTGTACAAATGCTCCAGTTAAAAATTAATGACTGCGATTCAGGGTCATTAATCACACTAGGAAACTGAGGGAAGTCCACATGAGCTTCCGTCTTAAAAATTTCAAGGTGGCCCGATTCCCGTGGTCACCCTGTATAGTTGGGGTCGTCGGAGAATAAAAGCATGGCGTGATGCCAAAGTCTCAAGTAGGTACACAAGTACCTGCGGGTCCACAGACTCATATCTGCTTATATATTTACTCTTGCACGCGCCCCACTACTAGATGCAAAGTAATGCGTCTGCTTCTTTATGTGCATATACATATACATACATATTACATACATATATATTTACATGCAATCACGTACATATGCTCATTTATGTCTAGAGAGGTGCTATCATAATGAGCGAATCGCAAGTGATGAGCTGACCGCTCATTATGATAGCTTTCTATCATAGAACTCGCGTCATATAGCAGTGGCTTTTGGACAATTGCATGTATGTCAGGCGGAAGTTATGTTTAAAAAAAAAACATTAATATCTTTATGCAAAATATGTTAATTATGACCTTTTAAAATTA
Source organism: Synergus itoensis (assembly GCA_904066005.1). Taxonomy (NCBI): domain Eukaryota; kingdom Metazoa; phylum Arthropoda; class Insecta; order Hymenoptera; family Cynipidae; genus Synergus; species Synergus itoensis. The sequence goes on along the minus strand of CAJFCP010000111.1, from coordinate 553,355 downwards.
CCCGGAGTGAAAATCAAAAAGTTGGAAATATTATGACCCTGAATTATTTATAACTTAAATTTTTTAAATACGCGTATTTTTCAGAGTTAATTGTAGAATTAAAAAACATATTTCTTGTTTCTAATTATATCTACAGAGTATTAATTATTTTTTAAATGTTTCCGATTTTTTACCTAATCCGGTAACAATATATGCTCTGCCTTTATAGTTAATGCTATAAATCCTAGTTAAAAGTATTATTATATCTACTTAGTAAAGTTTCTGGTTGACCCTCTTTTGATTATTTTAATTAGTTTTTCGTGTGAATGTTGCAAGAATTTCTAATAAGAATAACCAGAATTTTTTACTGGATATTTTTCTGGTCTAATATTCTAATCAACAAAATTAGACTAGTAAAAATTTACTCGGCGTTTTCCGGAATATTTTTAGGGATTTCATTATAGAAACTTTAAAAGGTCTTTAGGAGATTTTATTACGAGATTTTACGCGGAAAAGGAGAATTTGTTGATTCAAGGAAATATATTTACTTGTCCTTATTCAACAAAACCATTTACTTGATCCAAGTAAATTTGCTTGAGTCAAGTTTCTTTCATGAATTATTTTCAATGCAAATAAATCAATATTTTAAAACTGTTTCTAGTTCAAAACACAATTAATACAAAAATTCGTCCATTTGAATATTTAGAACTTTTCAGTCATAGTAATTCCAGCTTTTTGATTTTCATCACCCATAGGCAATAATGTCATAAATAAGTATACCCATTTGTGTTTGTGTCGACATGGGTAGGATCAAAGTGAGCAAATTGAAAGTGACAGGTTGACCGGATGTCAAATCGAACGGAAATCGCTTGAGCGAAGGCTTCTCGTATATATGAGTATACGAGATAACTCTCTATATATATATATATATATATATATATGTATGTAGGAGCGGCGATATTGACAAAGATTGTGCCGCGGAATCGTCAAAGGCGGTGTCAACGTTATCCGTTATCAGACAAGATGACTTACGTAGCAGGCATTATTGTAACCCGCGGAGCAGCGAATCTTTCAAAAGAAACTTCAAAGAGACCGCGTGGTTGGTTCGGCCACTCGAAAGCAAAGACAGCTTAGTCGCTACCGACCTTAGCTCCCCCCCTGAAGCAAAAGAAAACACTTGTACAGAGGAAAAGTCCTTGGGTTTTGAAAGTTTAGAGTTTAGATGAATCTTTCACCGATATCCTAAGTCCCAAGCAAAATGGTCAAATTTGGAAAATTTCGAGCTGAACCTCTTAACTATTCAAGGAAATGATTGACGTTTGTGTAATGAAAATGTTTAGTTTGTCCTTCGAGCCATTTTACTTTATTATCCAAAAACTATTGAAAATATTCCACTGAAACTTGAATTACTTTAGGAATCAATGCAACAGGTGTCGAAATATTTTATCTTTGTTTACCAATAGAACATCTGCAATGCAGAAACTAAAAATTCTATGGACAGTTATTTATGCACCCTAGAGAAATAGAGAACAGTTTTTCGACATTTGGAATCCAGCATGCCTTATCGCTTAGCTTCCAAACTGTAAAAACACGCCTACTACTATCTACTAGACTACATTGGAAACATGATTATAGCCTTCTGATATCTGGTCGCCACGTTCCCTAGGAAGTCATTTCTCATTTATTATAAAGCCGACAAAATCATTATTGGTCTTCTTTTAACACGCCGCTTCCTTAATTAAAGCACAGTTTAGATAATTTCCGAGAAAATACAATCTCTTTAAGAAATGTGAATGTTAAAATCCCTTGATTATGTATTCCGATTATTCGTAATATAAGCTCTATAACCCTAATTATGAATATAAAGTACTGAAAAATGCGAAGCCCGCGGTTTTAGTGGTCGCGCCTTTCCGGTGAAGGGTTAACGAATTCTACCGAAATTGTCCCATGAATGGACCTCTCTACGTTAAGTTCTCACGTTACAGAGATTGGAATTCCAAATCACAGTGATCAGAGATCTACCTAGCTAAGAATGCTTACGTAATTTTACAACTTTACATCATATTCAGCTGATTCTCATCGTAAAAAGAGGTTGGGCACAAACTAGAGGCGTTCTAAGGTTGTAGTTCCTCGCTTTGAAGTAATTTTTTGGCTTATATAAGGGTAAACAATTTCGCAACGTTGAAATATAGTTTTGTCCTCATGGAGAAGATGGACAAGATTCCTGGCAAGGGGCCAGTCAGACAATAAAAGAAACTACGCTCCTCTTTCTTTGCTTTTATTCTTTCTTTTTTAATGACTATGACATAATTTCTCTTGAGTCTCAAAACTCAATATTCTCGTCATTTCGAGTGTTGTAAAATCACTTACAGTCCCTTTAAATCCCTTGAAATTTTACTTATTTCTTTTTTAAATCTCTTGAAATACTTTGAAATCCGTTAAAATCCTTTCAAAAAATCTTTTTAATTCTTTTTAAATAACTTTAAAACGTTAGACGTTTTTTTAAATCGTTAAAAAAATTTCTGGAAATCTTATGGAATCTCTTGAAAGTCGCCAAAAATTTTTGAATTTTTTAAAAATTCCTTGAAATTCCTTAAAATGACCTTGAAACCCTTTAAGAAATATTAAAATGCATACGAATTTATCTTAGTATCAAATTGGTTTGAATTCCAGGGTGCACAGCGTAAAATATGTTCAAAAAAGGGGAAATAGGGTGTTTTTTTTTTCACAAAAAATAGGAGAGATTAAACAATAATTTTTACATGTAGAAAAGAAGAAAAAAATGTTTTTTTAAGGAAATTTTATATTTGTATTCATCTATATATAATTATAATGTCCTATTTCGTCAATTTTCTAAATCTATACAAAAAACATATTAATAATTATTATTTTGTTTATAACGTGGACTAGAGGAAGAGAATTATTTTAAAATGATAAGATGACTGATTCTTTTTGAATTCTTCTGAAATCACCCAAAATTTTCTTAAATTCCTCAATTTTCCTCAAATCACTTTCAATTATTTTAATTGAAATAATTTTAATTTCTGTGGAATTTACCTCGAACTCTTTTAAAATATTTTTTTATTCTTTTGAATTATGACTTGGATGAAATGACAGTGTCCTTGATTCCTATAGATTTTCAGAAGGTAGCGGACTAGAATTGAAAATAGTTTGGATATATTTTTCTGATTAACACATTTCGACCTCTTGGATTCGCGATTAAGGTTTAATTCGAACGACAACGTCAGAGACATTGAAGTGGATATAGAGAAGTAGACTCTTGGATCTCTTATAGGCGAGTAAAAGAGATTTTGCCGACACCGCGAGAGACAGGGTGGTTAAAGGATAGAAGCATGCGAGGAAGATCTAATGGAAAAAGAAAGATGAAAAGGGGTAAGTGAGGGGTGGGGGATGGGGTGAGGAAGACTGAAAGGGTTAACTGAATGGGAGCCGTGTGTATGCTTTCCTCGTTTGAGGAGCTTCGGATTGCCCAGTGTCGTAGTTATCGACTATAGCGCCTTCGACTTCACCCTCGCTCTTTCTAAACCTCCTATCAACTGAGTCTGTGTTGATGCGAGAGTACAAAAGCGTTTTTAAACTCTCGCCACCCACTTTAATCCTTTGATTCTCGAGCTGGCCTTCTAGTCTACCTTCCTACTTGTCTTACTTACTTTTACACTCTTCAGTTTTCAATCAAACTCTTACAAGTCGTTCTTTCATTTTTTTTTTGAATCTTAATTATCAGATGATATGATTATCTGGGGCGCATGAATATGCCCCAAATTCTATTTTCCCTAAAATTTATTTTACCGAAAATCAGTTAATCGAATAGCAATTTGTTATAATTTTTATATTTCCGAATTATCGTTTGACATATTTTTTATTTTATCGAATTATAATTTGACATAATTTTTATAATACCGAATTATTATTTAGCAAAATTTTTCTTTTTCCGAATAATCATTTGTCTGAATTTTTATTTTTCCGAATAACCGTTCGACATAATTTTCATTTTCCCGAACTGCTATTTGTCATAATTTTTATAATACCGAATTACTGTTTAGCATAATTTTTACATTCTCATCAGAGAAGGTATTAGATTTGTGTAAAA
>CAJFCP010000111.1:510175-544265 GCA_904066005.1 Synergus itoensis | reverse complement strand
AATTTCGCTCTTAGGTGGAGAAAGACCCGACACCTCAGATCATGAGATAATAATCTTGACGATTCTAGATTGTCTTACAGGATAATGATTGTTGGAGGCTGATCAAACATCTGCTATCATTCATTATACCAATAAATGGTCTGTGAGATGTGTATTTGAGATGTGTGCCTGTGCAAGGGTAAAGACTAAAGATTCTTGGGGAAGAGAAGGTCGAGGTTACAAATAAGCAAGATAAAGCCAGACATAGTAGCCAGAGGAAGTGGAAAAAGGCGACTCATAATTACATACTAGCATCCATCTTCAATTTCGTCTGGCTTGTTTTTCGTCTTTGCTCTCGTCCTACATCTCTGAGGTGTCGATGAACATCCCTCGGCACAAGATAAAACAGAAAATCCCCACAAGCCATACCTGCGTCATCACATCCTTCTCGGAAGTACGACCATGCAGTTGCTGCATCCCTGCACTTTCTGTTAACGTGCTGCGATGGTTGGGCCTCGATTCCAAAGAATTTTTCAACATCGCCCAGTTTGATTCCACACATTTGCCTAAGAATTTCTTGCGGGTGGTGAGGTCGAGGTCGAGCCTCCAGCATGCCACATTCTTAATTCACAGTTTAAAGACTTTACTTTTTAAATTCTGCCTCACTTTTCCAACACCCGATATTCTCCTGGGTTCCAGACTGCCCGAGGAGCCGAATTTCTAAAGAGACCCTGAGTATACTACCGGCTTCTTCTGTGTACGTCGTAGGTATACTCCCTTAATCGTATTTTCGTCCATCCATCACGCTCACAAACGTTTCAAGAAGCGAGTCCGGGCCTTTTCTTCCAGCTGCATTCATAAATGGCGCGTAGGATCACGTACTGAGTGTCCCAACAGAAGCCGACTCGAATCGCGTGCCCGACTGTGAAATTCGTTTAAATACCGGTGAACCTTCTTCCTATTTTATACCAAAAATTACGAGGTTCAGTATTGTTAACATCACTAACTTGTCGTTAATACGGATCAGCTGGTAGCCACCAATTTTCACAATACTCACCTGTTCAATCTCATTTTACTCTTTGCTTTTCTAAAACTACCCTGAAAAGAGTAGTTGTAATATGTTGTGCTGCTATTACAATGGTTGGGGCTACTACTATTGAATTAATATGTCTTACAATTAAACTGGCTACTTGTACCACTTTTTTTTGGTCACACGACCAATTTTATATCCCAAAAAGGAGACACAACTGCTTCCGGATAAAATATTGACTCACTCCATCGATACAGCGAGATTATTATATCTCGTTTAGTGAAAGCTCCATTTATATACATAACTTTTTTATTTTCCAGTAACACCTTGATGTCAAATATTTTTTTAATTTATCTAAAAACTACGATTGGTTTTATCTGGATTTTCTCTATTTCACAGAAATGTTAAAAAGAAAATGTTGACGATTGTGAACATGATGTAACGAATGATTGAAAAGTTCTGAACGTTCAAATGAACGAATTTTTGTTCTGATTGTAATTGTAACTACAAAAAGTTTTCAAATATTGTTTCATTTACATTGAAAATAATAAAAGATGAAATAAACTTGTAATCCTGATTGTTATTTTTAGTTGGCACAATATTTCTGGATAAAATATAATTTGAAAAAAATATTTCGTTCATTTGAACGTTCGCAACTTTATTCACATATGTAACGAGATATTTTAGCACGAATGTTGGCAACACTTTTCAATCCTCAATCCTTGTTTCCTCAGGAAACAAAAGTAGTAACTTTTATTACTTTTATTTCTTGAAAAATATATTGGTGGTAAATGTGAACTACTTTATTTCTTGTGCTTACAATTACTAACTTTATCAACATACACATTGATTTTTGTCGCCAAAGTTAAATCTTTTATCAATGTTCTAATTATCGTTGCCAAAAGCAGATTTAAAAAAGTTGCGGGTCACTGTCAATAAACATTTTCATGGAGAATGTACTCAATTTTCAGTAGTCTTTCTTCTAAAGTTGGCAAAATCGAAGATAGAGCTCTATGGTTCTATATTGTTAGGAATTTTGTCAATTTTAATAACATACATTGGTGAATTAAATTAAATTAAATTAAATTAAATGGTCATTAATAGTGTTTTTTAAATTTCATATTACGTTCATTTCACGTTAAAATGTACAACTGGGAATTTCTGAAAGTTCAAATGAAAGGATTTTTGCTTTGATTGTATTTTAAACTAGAAACAGTTTTGCTGGTTTAAGTTTATTTCAATCTGTGATTGTTAATTATTACAAATACAATCATAACAGTACATATTGTCATCAAAAAAGGTGAATACATTGCACTTTAATTATAATTAACAATGCAGCCGAGGAATTCTAGATTATTACTTCAATTTTAAATATTAGATAAGATTAAAGAAAATCAGGGAACTGAGTTTTCACATATTCTCTTTTACAGATATTATATATTAAATGTTAAGAATTCAGCAGCGGTAGTCCGCATTTGTTTCCCACACTTGTATATTACATTTAAACAAAAAGCTCTCTTTTTTCATGAGTTTGTGATATTTTAAAGCTTTCTTTTCGCAAATGACTTGATCCTCTGAATGAAAAAGCTACGCGCAGTATTGGGGAACACTTTTTGATCGATTTTTGCTGCAGCTGAAGAATTTGACCTGAAAAATGAAAAAATGAGTGCTAGTTTCGCAGGCGATAAATGGAAGATGGAGTGGGCGATTTTTGGGCTTTAAAATAGGTGTTTTCAAAGTAGATAAGTAATTTTAAGACACTGGGTATATGTAGTGGCGAGGGAAGGCCCTGCCTCGAACAGCGTGGCTCGGTCGAGCGAGGCGTTCCGAAAACCTGTAATTACGGACCCGGCGTACATCAAGCGATGCCGCCAGCCGCTGAAGCCTACGTCTTCCGTCTCTCTTTTTATCCGTTTCTCGTCTCTGACTCCTTTCTCTCTCTTTATAACGTTGTCCTTTACGTCTCACCCGTCTCTTTCCATCTCTTGGCTTTTTCAGTCGTCTCTTCTCTTCTTATCGCTCTCGAACTTACCTGTTACCTCTTCTCAGATTCATGGAGGGATTTCTTTCCAACGTGACTACTCGCAGCATCCAATACGATTTTCAAGACCTCGTCTTGATTGTTGAACCTATGTTAATATGATTTTTGATCCTATTATTTAATTCTACCGCAGTCACAGTTACAAGGTAACGCTCGCTGAGTCTCGCTAAAAATTATTTTGTAAATATAAAAAATGCGGCTAGAGTAACCAGAATTTTGGTTATTCTCATCAGAAAATAGTGTTTCTGGTTGACTATATTTTGTTTATTTTAATCAGCTTTTCAGGGGGAGCTTATAAATGTTTTGTAAAAACAGTTAGGGTCTTTTTAAATTCCAACTTAGAAAAACAAAAAATTTTTTCGACAAAACTAGCTGAATTATCAAGAGAAAATATTGGAGACATTAAACGATCGAGAAATGCAGTTTACTGTAATGCGAGCTGTAATGGCAAGTTCTCTTGAGTTTGCGCCTCCTTTTAAAGAATCCGATCGAGTCTGGAAAACAAGAGTCATAAAAAGAGTTTAAAATAACTCGATAACATTCCAACTCGAGACTTGAAGAGTGACAGTGGCAAGGTTTTTCCAACTATTATCCAACTTTCCATTTTATCAGTCATGATAAAGGATCAAAGGATGACTCCGGATCGCACTCATTTTATTTTTTATTTGAACCAATCATTATGAAAAAAGGAAATTCCAATATTTCAGATCTCCAGCGGTTGATTTCATACCTGATTGAAAATTGTGCATCTGGATCGAGAAACCAATCACCTATTTCTCTTGTCTATGCATGACCAGCGGGGTTTGCGAGCTCCGGAGATGTCTGTCGGCATTCTTACACGCGGCTACTAGTTTTTCAGGGCAGCGGCCTCTTCTCGTTCTCTTTTCTCTCTCTCTCTCTTTTTTTTTAAATCTCTTTTTCCTTTTCTCTTTCCACTCACAACCATTCACGTACTTCCTTCTTCCTCAGTTTTAGGCTTGTTTTACTGCGAGGGAAAAGATACGACTTATGCGTATAAACTCTGTGTAGTCCTCCAGACTTCCCTTATCTTTCTGCGATTAACATTCTTTGGAAAAACAAGCTACCATTCTATGAGTCTCGAGAATTATGGAACGAATAGTCAAACCGAATGGTTGAAAGTGTTACTTCTTTGAAATTTTCCCGCCTTGATGACCTTTTTTTTTATCTTTAATTGAGGAGCTGACAATAGTGACAATCAAAACGTAATTTGTCATACAGATATTAAAATGACTAAAATAAGAAAAACTATTATCATCATAAGTAATGATGTTTATGGCCGGTATTATAGGGAGAATTCAATGCTTTTCAATTAGCTGTAAGTAGGCCATGCATAATCTTGCAGATAAAGTGTCGCTTTACTATTTTTAATAACTATTAAAGATATGGACATAACATGTTTTGAATGATATTCAAGGACAAAACATGTTTGGACAAAATTTACTTTGATTGCCACATATTAATAGACAGATCACGTTCTGCTTGAAAAATAATTTTAATGCAATTTATTTGCTCGGAAATAATATGCTTTAAATTTATGTTGTACTCTAGTTGAAAAAAAGCGATTAAAAAACTAGAAACCGAAGAGGCAAGAAACAGATTTTTAAATTTTTTGCGACAAATCACGTTTTGATTGAATAGATATACTCCTCAATTTTGTTAATTTGTATTTGCTAAGTTGTGCTTAAAATCATATGTTTTTAAAATAAAATTAAGACCTTTTTTACTACAAGTATATTTTTTTTTACTATGAGAAAGAGAAAATAAAAGAAGAAATCATGTTTTCGTAGTGCCACTGTTCACCAACCGGACCTTGTGGAATCTTACTGTTTGAACCGACAACACTGGACTTTTTTGTCAGCGAGGGTCGTTTGTGGTATTCGGAAATTGGTCCTATTGCACACAGTTTTTCGCGGTCGGCTGTTGACTTTCTTACGACATATCCTGCTTATTGTCCTCCTTTATGCCCAAGTTTCTCGAACGACGGCCTACATTGATTTCAAAAAGACCGCCGCTCCGCTAATGACTCCACCATTAATAGAGAAGTCACATTTATTAAAATCATCGGATGATTTCATGTTTTTTGGTATGTGGAACGCAGGAAGTCAGCGTGCCAATTATAATCCCTTTTATATTCACTTTTTACTTCTCACATGTAATTTATTCAAAATTTTTTTATTAAAATTTTATTAAAATTCTCTTGTTTGTTTCAGGTAAGTGAGCCGATTGCTATTACAGAACCATAAAGGATCATGGAGGCCTCCTTCTCAAGTATATTCTCATATGCATTCACGTATGTTCTTCAGATTAGTAAAATTACTAATTAAAGTCATGACAGTCTAGCCAATTAAATTTTCTAATATTTCCGTTTTGTTGGTTTAAGTTTATTTCAATCTTTTGTCACCTATTTTTCATCTATTTTTCTTAAAAAATTCACTTATTCACCTTTTTTAATGACAATATGTACTGTGATGACTGTATTTGCAATAACTAACAATCAATATCACAGATTGAAATAAATTTAAACCAACTAAACAGAAATATTAGTTTCCGTTTTGTTGGTTTGAGTTTATTTGAATTTTTTGTTCATCTATTTCTCATCTACATCGTTTAACTCAATTTCTCTCATTTCCTCCTAGTTGTGCATTTTCTTTAAAATATTCCCAACAGAGGGAATGCATTTCGGTAAATGACCATACGATCAGTAATCAAACACATAAATGTTTTATTATTTGAGGAGAGTATTTACCCAAGAAGAAAAACATTGACTTTTGTATGAGCAATGAACATCCATGCCGACAGGACAAAATGTTTAAATCCAAATATAAGCTCTATTTGCCTACAAACCGAATAAATATGGGTCAAAAGCATCGGCGAAATTGGCAAATCTAATTACTAGTCCATTTGTAGTAGCTTTTTTTTCCTCTATGTCCGATTCATTCAGTAATAGAGAGGAGGCAATTTTGATGCAGTTTTGATTGATTCCTTGGAAAATAGCTCAAAGTTTAAATGCTCTCTTTTATTGACTCGCTATCCTCCGAGCAGGACACCTTATTTGGGTATTTCTTAAATATGACCTTGTGCGAGAAGTGCAAGGTCAGGTCAGGGCGAACCCTGATCAGATATTCGTTCTCCAGATAAGTTCCCTACGATATTTCACTGTTTAGACTGTACAGTTTACAGCCTCCAAGGTTTAAAGAGTTCAAGGATTCCATTTTTATCATAAGTACCAGTGTCCCTATATAAACAGTATTCGGCATCGAATCAAAGTCCCAATGATACCGACCGTGACTGGTGGTCGATGACACGAAGAACCACTTCTAAAGTACTCAAGATAGTCTATCTGGAATACTTCTTCCTCGCAAGTTCAAAAAACAAGATTGTCTTTCAATCTTGAACTCGAAATAAGAACCTAAAATAAAAGTAAGGTGAAAATTGGAAAAAATCCATTTAGAATCTTGGACAAAATCACACAACGGTACATACTACCTTGAATCTTTTAGTTTGAGTCGGTAAGGCGAAGGGATGGAATTATCGAGCATTGAAATCATTGCTTTTTATCAAGAGACCAAAGGGGGATTTTGCATTGTCGAATATGGGTGTTGGGTGTTCGTTGGTGCGAGATTTCAACGAGCGATGGCGGTAAGACTCCTTTCCCTGGTGGTTTCGAGTTTGCTTTATCGACGGTTAGCTGCCTGTTGTGAACGGTATTTTCGCAGGGTTGCAAATTTAATACATACCACGGATTTAATATCACTCTCGGATTTCGCGTTATGCCGGACTGGACCTGTGAAATGTTTTCAGATGGTTGGAGCTGATACCTCCTAATACCGCATCTTCTTGGCATCTTCACGCTCGAAGACCTCTCGATGGAGAAATATTTTTCGCATTATAGCTGACACTCTGATGCTTTGGAATTCGCATATGAATCTCACGTCTCGGCTTTCTTCAGCCATACAAGTTAGGCGAAATTGATCGGTTCAGAAAATGTAGTTTCCGGATGACTTGTAGTTTTGCATATTGCAGTCATCACTGGTCGTCACCTATCCGCCTTTTTTTTCAATTGATAAAGTTGAATTATATGCAAAATTATTGGCATTTGAATTCTGCAAATCATTCCTTTTCGGTAAACCTGAAAAATAATCCCATTAGCGAAAGAGACATGTTCAAAATAAAATTATTGAAAGTTATGGATCGAGTATTGCACTCGGATTGCAGACTAGATTACCCAGAAGTTTGACTACCGCAGTGAAACTTTTAGTCTGTTTCGCATATCCATATTGGAACTTTTTTGCCGCGCTAGCCAAACCTCTGCTGACCACCCTCAGAAAGTTGGAACTCAAAGCACATCTCCAATGCATCTCTACCTACTAAGAAAAAAAATATCAAAGATTTGAAGAGTTTTTAATGAAATATATAATAACATCGATGAAGAGTAGGAAATCTTTCCTATAATTAGTAATTAGATTTTTATTTAAACTCGATAAAACACGAGAGAATAAATAAGCTCTATCCAGATTTACTAGAGGCAAAGTTTAAATTTGTGAGCGTAAATTGAAAAAAGCTTTTAGCAAGAAAATGGATACGAGGCTTCATGTCACAGTGAAAAGAGGGTATAACTTTCGTTTGAACGAGATATCGCTTGATGAAAACGCCTCTGCATATATTTTTGCTTAGAAAGAAATGTAACGAAAGAGCCTAAAAGAAAAAAGTGTTACTCTAGGCAGTGTGCATGAATGAAAGGAGCTGATATAAATTTAACTTTGAATAGGTCATTAGAATTTATACTTCAAATACAACACCCAGATTTTGTTTTTCAAAATGAAGATAGTTTGGTCTAACATTACCTTTTGAAAAAGTGAGTTTAAGTACATATTTCGAGGTAGAAAAGTTGGTCTAGACATTTTTTAGACTGCACTGTGCCTAACCTACCTTCATCTTTCATACTGGATGAGAGATCCATTCTTACCTGTCGGTTCCTCACTTGTAATACAAGTGGAAGCCGCCGGTCTGAATTACGTGCCCCTGAAGTCTTCTCCCACTCATGTTTAAATGGATGAAAACATGAGAAAAACTCACTTTTTGTCGTGGAACAGATTCAACCATGAATAAAAATCTGCGGGTAAAAGAGAATTAATTATTTTGCAGTAATAATTTTAGAACTAGAGAAAATTTTAATTTTATATTTTACGTTTCAAATTAAAATTAAAGAAATGTTAATTAGGTTGAAGTTTCAGACGGATTCTAAGAGTTTCGGAAATTTAAAAATTAAAAACTTAAAACTTAAAATTCATTAGACTTAAACGTTTGCAACTTCAATCCAGTGAAATTTTAGAGAATTTCAAATCAAACTCGGCCAAAATCGCCACAATAGTATGTCATAAATAAAGCACTAAAGTCCTCAAGTAGAAAAAAATATATATACCCTAAATGCAAATGATGATAGAGGGAGTAAAAGTCAACCAGTTGTAGAAACCGCTTTTCAGGCTCAGCAAGCATCAAAGTCAGTTGAGACATTTCTTTCGCTATTTAATTACGTCTTACGGCGATGTTCGCTCAAATAATTAAAGCGACGGACATCATTAAGCAAGTATAAACTGAGGGAAAAGGGCGTGGAGTTTCTCAGTCGCAAATTACAATTATTTTTTTCTCTTTGAAGGTAGGCCCGACATGGAGCTCATAAGTCGGTGTAAAAGAAAGTGCACGCTCCAGAGAGACTCCCTCGCGGCGTGTTATGTAAGATGTTAAGACTCGCTACAAAATTAAGAAAACCCACGCAAAGAATTAAGACTATCATTTATTCGAATGAGGCAAAAAGAAATGATTTACTTTTTTTCAGAAGCCTACTTTGATCTTCCGACTGCCTGTGGGTAATGGAATTACAATTTACTGATTCGTGTCGGCATAGAAGCAGTGGAATAACTCGTTAATAAATTCCGATTAAAGGCAAATGAGCTTGGATGATTTTTTTCCACTTTCGAAAAACGTTAATGTGTGTAATAAATACATCGAAAATCCACGGTAGCTTCATTAGTCTGGAGATTTAGTTGCCGCAGACTGCGGCTCGCGGTTTTTCTTTCATCTATTTTTACCACGCAGAGGCGTGCGGGTGCAGACACGAGATACGTCTTTTAACTTGAACAAAACCCCCGAAATATTGTTGAATCCGTAAATCAACGGTTTTAAAGTCCGTCTCAGAAATCCGTTGAAAACTAACAGCCTGGTCCTTTTAACAAATAACACCAGCTGATGCCTTTTTACTATTCGTTTCTTTCCGTGAAAATGCTGATGATAAATTGTATTTGGTTGTTTACATTTTTTTACTTTTCCTGAAAAAAAAAAAAATTAAACTGTTTAAGAAGAAAATTTTCAGTTATTAAATATAAATAAAAATTGCACAGAATTATCAATTGGGATCCAATAAAAATCGGGAACCTTGTAAAAATCAATTCCTTGTATGATTGATGAATTTGAAAATCTATAACAATGTCAGAAAATGATCTGTTTCAATTTTTATGAAAAAACTTTTTGTAAAATTTGTAACGAAACAAAAAGATAATCGTAATTTAACATCTTTTATTTGATTTCCAAACTTTCAGGACGACATTTTGTTTAAATAAAGGATTAAAAAATCTAAATTATAAAGCAAAAGTAATAAATAAACTTTAACTTGGACACTAAAAATTAATTATCCTTTTATAATTTTTATTTTGTTATTAGCACGCTCTTTTATTCAAATAAATCGTTAAATGAAACTCGAATAAAATACTTTGAATTTTCAAACTTTACCGCCTTGCTTGCGACTGTGGCGCCATCAGAATTAATCTACCGTCGCTTAGATACCAGATGTTGACAGACATCATAACCTACAAAATATAACATTTTTAAAAGAAGAAATGAAGGGCTTTCGCTCACCAAATCTTTATAGCGATTTCTGTAATCAAAGAAGAAATCAATTTATACATAATACACTAATTTATTTCTGAATCAAGAGAGTATTTCTCACTCATTTTTTCTACTGAAAATTTGACACATTTTTAGTTTGCTAACTGGAACTTACAATCCGCAAAGGCTACAGTAAAGACGGGCCCTGATTGGCTCTTTTTAGATAATGGCTACCAATGCATGCTACTTCAGCGGGAAATTTGAAATACGCAATGATTCATATTTTTAATTTAATTTTTATTATTTAGGAAAGTCTGAAGTTAATAAAAAATTTGCTGCCCACGTATATAAAAGTATCATTATACATATATTATTTTATTTTAAATGTTTACTTAAACCTTATTTAAAAGGCGCCATTCATTTATTTTTTAAAAAGTATAAAAATTATATATTATATTGTTCATAAGGATTTGATACAGAAGAGAAATATTAAAGTTAATATTTGTTTCCAGAATACGCAAAGGTCAAAGGAGTTTCTTAAATACGAGATATTTTTTAAAAGTATTAGTTCCAGAAAATCCTCCTTTTGTTACGCTAAAGATCTCTCCTTCAACTTTTTATTCTCTTTTAAAAAGTATGTTTCTTCCCAGCCACTTGTAATTCTCTCAGACTTTCTGCTCATAAGCTTCAATTTAGTTTCCGTTTTAGAGACTTCTTATATTTTAATTTTTTAAATCAATTTACCCCGATTTTATTAGTTTAAAATTTATAAATTATTTACAATAATCTTTCTTCACTTGAATTATTCTTAAACTTTTTCTGATTACTTATCACAAAATTCGATTTCTGAATTTTTAAAAAAAATTGTTTAAACAATTATTTTATTTATTTATAATCTTCAATATTATAATAAAATTAAAAATATTAATAATGTAACTCATTAAACCAATTATCTTAGTAAAGAAAGTAGGAATAGTCTGGACCAATGTTTGTTCGATGAAACATCCCTCGAAGCCCAGACCCCATTATACTCTTCGATGAAGACTGAACAATGCAGACAGGGTACTCATAGTAGAAATCAGTGCTTGCTGCTAGCTACAACTGCTCAGGATTGTGAATCCTCCCCTCTTTCGAGTTTCCTCCCCTGACAATCTGGCTTCAGTCCTGGTCAGGACGCTGCCTCAACTCAGTTCGAACTGTTCAGCTCAAGTATCGTAACGTCAATTTTTTGTTCAAAACGACAAAATATCTCTTCAATTAAATTTTTTTGCCTTATATCTGAATATAATTGAGGCTTGTAATAGATATTCAACCTCTAGGCATTTGATCTACTCTTCTAAGGGTTTTCTCCAAAATGGTATGTACACATTTCATCCCTCCTCAGGTATGAATGCAGCCACGCGAGATGATTCGTTATGACAGCTTTTCATTTCATATTTCTTTCTTTCTCAATCTATCCTTTTACCCTCTATATAATTTCTCGGTTCAAATTTCCAGCTTAGTCTTTTGCTTTACAATTTGTGTGTGTGTGTGTGTTAAAATATATAAATGCATTTTTCAAAGCCTGAGAACCACTTAGGGTCTTCGAAGAAAAGTATCCTCAAAGACTTGAAAATTTTTCATTGATGAAATTTTTTTTTTTTTAAATTGACTAAGAAGATAAACAATTTGTTAATAAATAATAAATCAATAACAACAATTAATAGCATTTTAAATTCCGAATTTAAAATCCACTAAAAAAAATTTGATTAATTTTTGAGAAAATTTGTTTTTTTTTTTCTAAAAGTTCATTTTTTATGTGGCATATAAACCAGTCTTTATTTATAAATTAATATGTGAATTAATACAACCCCTGTGGTATAATATTTCTATAGCATTTCATAACAAAGGTTGGTGTACATAATAGGCCTTGGATGCCTTCGAGGCCCTTCGAGGTCTTCGAAAGCAAGTCGAAGGGCCTCAACTGCCCATACAACTCTATTAATATTTTTCCACCTTATGAAAGTTCTTTTCACTCATCATACTAAAGGGGACCATTTTTTTAGCCTTCAGCAGAATTTAAAAGATTGTGTCATAATTTTTGGTCGATCAATACCACACAAAGATTCTTGCGCAGTCCGATGAAAACTTTCATCGAAGCAACTTGATGCGCATTCTGCAGTACCTGGAGTATGGTTTTTGGTCTAGCCCCTCTACCATGATGATACTCATATTAAAAAAGCTCCCTTGCCTGCCTAATTGGCATATGACTCAACATTCTGCTCCATCGATTTGAAATTCTGGGGCTGAAAGCCTTTTGTTCAAATGCTCGAAGCCTCAATCGAGGCACATCGAAGCAGTTCCTCAACGAAATCAATACCATTCAATCTCCATGCTTTTGTTACCCCTATCACTTTATCATCATTCTAGTATCATTTAGAGTTAACAAACAATGTTTATTAACAATAATTATTGTTTATTTATAAAAAAAAAATTTTTTTTCAAATTTTTAATTTTTGATATTTATCTACGTTTAAACTCTATTTGAGGTCATTTTGTTGATGAGGAAATTTGTTTTTAACAGAATTTTAAGGAAGACTATGATTTTTGTTTCAGGTTTGGACCAGCCATGTCTAGTAGGCGGCGTCGTGAATTGAAGTTCACCATATACAGAGACGAAGTACGCGAAAATCGCGACAGATAGGATGAGTGGACCTCGTCAGAGTGAAGCTCAGAGCTTCAATGAAAAGTATCCGAGGCCACCTGTACCCGGTAAGCCTACATAAATTGTCGTTTTAATCTTTCCGATGTTATTGTAATCATGTAATGATAGTTGTATTTTAATTCTATATCTAATAATCTTTTCCCTGCTTTATAGGAGGAGAAACGGAAAAGTTCTCGAGTGCAGCTTTAACACCTAGACGTTCGTCCCTCGTCCGTCCATCCTTCTCAAGTCCTTATGATGCTTCCGCACCTTTGGGATTTGAACCAGAAGGTTCCTGTGGAACGACCACCATGGAGAGAGAATCAGTTCCAGCATGCCTACGATGGGCCAAAAATCTTCATAATCTTTTGCACGATCCCGAGGGTCTTGAGCTTTTCAGGACATATTTGGACCAAGAGGGGAGACCTCACGTGAATCCTCTGAATTTCTGGTTTGCTTGCGAAGGCCTCAAAAGACAACGAGATCCTAAACAAATCTATGAACTGATCAAGCTTATCCATGGCAGGTGAGAATATTTGAGATTTAAAAAATGAAAGTCAGAATGGATTTTTGGATAGATTTCTGAATCTAATTTAGATAATTCATCAAGTCTAGAAGACAACAATTTCAACATTTACTATGTTTTAGGTTTTTCGTCAAGTCGCAGCTACAAATATCGGAGGAAGTGCGGAAGGAGGCGAACCGTAGAGTTAAGGAGGGTCTAGTCGATAAACAAGTGTTTGACGCAGCGCAACTGGAGGTCGAAAACCTTATTAATGAGTCGACGTATCCGAATTTTCTGAAGTCCGATACATACATTCAGTATGTTCAATCCTGCCAGAACCCAAATTCCGGTGAATGTCCTAGTCCAGGATCAGGCCGCGAAATGGCTCTTGCTAGCGGACCTAGTTTGTCGACTGTATATGAAGACATGGAATGTATGAGCCCTATGCAAAGTCCTCACCTTAATAAGTTAGCATCAGTGAAGATGTTAAGTGGAGAAGTTAAACTGACAAAAGACGCCCTTAAATCATCGCAAGATATGAGAGCTTGGGACTTCAAACGGAGACCAGAAGCTTTTGCTGGGTATGTTTTATATTCTTTATATGCTAGAATTTTTCATTGACTTTAGAGAATGTTTTAGAGCACCGCTGAAATTATATCGAAGAAGTTGTACATAACTAGTTGCAAAAATCTATTTTATTTTTATTTTTTATTTAATTTTGTCTTGTACTCCTTCCTTGCTTATAACTTGCTATCACTTATTATTACTGCAATTTTGATTTACTGCTTTCTTATTTTTTTTTACACAAATTCACCTTCCTCAATAAGTTTTAATTTTAATTTTTGTTTGTTCGTTTGGCGTTTTCGTGGCGATTGCGTAGCATTTACTTGCAACCTGGAGCTAATCCCTACCATGTGACAAGATTGCACGCTCAATATTCCTCATACAATCCAGCCTCCAGATATGATTCTGAACTCCAGAGTGTGAGTAGCGATGCTCGCTCCGAATCGGACACTATGTCACTCCACAGTTCCTCAATGTAAGTATTACAGCCTATTATGTATTTAAAAACTCGTAGAAATCGTATTTTTCGACTAAAAGATGGGACGAGTGACAAATTGAAAAATACTTATTATTTTCGTGTCTGTCGAATTCATATCAGAGACAAACGTAAGTATTTACCAAATAAAGAATATACCAAACAACTATTTAAAACAATAAAATAAATTTTTTAGAGAAATTTGTTATTGACACAAGTCTTGTTTATGTTTTCAGAGATGGATTGTCCATGAGTAGATCAGTAAGGAGTAAAAGACAGTTGAATCGAGATTATAGAGAAATCAAGGAAAGCGCCAAACAAAATCGAGATAATTTGGACACAGTTATTCCCCGAACGCAACGAATTCATCGAGATGTTAATCAACCTAAGGATCCACAAAGATTTGCGCAGGACTTGATTAAAAGACTCGATGTCGTAAAACGCCAACAAGACAACGGGGA
The DNA here is from genome assembly GCA_904066005.1 of Synergus itoensis. Classification (NCBI taxonomy): domain Eukaryota; kingdom Metazoa; phylum Arthropoda; class Insecta; order Hymenoptera; family Cynipidae; genus Synergus; species Synergus itoensis. The sequence goes on along the minus strand of CAJFCP010000111.1, from coordinate 529,624 downwards.
AAAACTTAGTCGACATCTGCAGGATACGGAATTGGAAAGCGTGTGTTCAGGAACCGATTTAGCGGAACCGCTAATTATTAATCCCATCGACACACAAGGGATCTCTTTCACTGACCAGCTCAAGCAGAAATTGCTCATTGACGATGAGTCTGTTCAATCTATCCTGGACAATCACGTTACTCGGGTCTTTTCGAATGATCAGACACCTTTGAGATCTCCTGGTCCAATCTCGCCGAGACAACACTCTCCGGAAAGAAGAAGACCAATGCACGGTCATTCCAGATTCAGCAAGACGCGAAGAGATTCCACTTTCTCAATGGATAGTGGTAATGTACAGGACTTTCTGGAAGGAAGTGATCTTATGGCAGCAAGCTCCATGCGTTCTCTTGGCTCGTATTTACCCAAATCGAAATCCGTACCATCCGATTATGCAGATTCCCTCCAGAAACAAGATCTTTACTTACAAGGTAAAATTTCATCATTTTGGTGTCGTCTGAATTTAAGACTCCAATATAACTTGATTATCATATTTTATTTCTTCTGTCACAGGTCGCGATCCGAGACTCAGGAGATCAGAAATGACTAGAAAATCCGCTACGAAAAAATCGCTGACTGAACTGGCTGACAGTGGAGTCAGTCTTCTTAGCGAAGAATCCTCTCTACCTCGAAATAGGCATCTTCAGGCTTGGCGCAAAAGTAACGACAAAGTCTCTGAAGTGAAATATGTAAGACAGCAGCTAAATTTTTATGGTTGTCGAAGCGGATCTTTGGAAAGAACAAATCAATACATGGTAGTTCCTGCCCAGCCATTTGTTGCTGATCCTGGAATGCCACCTCTTCCATTACCTCACACGGTAACTGTTCATAAATTAGAATTTAATTTTTTCTTCTGACGAAATATGATTGTAACTTTTATTTTGATTTTGCTTTTGTTATGATTCTTATTTGCAGGAAACGCAGCTAGAGGAAGCGAGTAGGAGGTTAACTGTGCAAGGTGAATCAGAACGAACAGGTACTAAGCAAAGACATCCTAGCAACAGGCAAGTAAACGAACCTTTGAGACAAAATCCGTCTTGCTCTCAATCGAATCAGTCTACGCTGAGAAAGACAAGGCATGATGATAAAGATTTCACCACTGTTGTGTTCAATTTTTGCGACGAGAGTGTCCCTTATAGGACCAAAATACCTGGACGAAATGTTACTTTAAAACAGTTTAAAGACGTCCTGCATAGGAAAGGCAGCTATAGGTAAATTTCAATTTTATTTTGATTTTAAGAAATCATTGTCACATTTTCGAAATTAATATAAATTTGTTCCTCTCATTTGTTTCAGGTATTTCTTTAAGACGGAATGCGAAGATTTGGACGTGAAAGTAATTCAAGAGGAGATTACTGATGATTTAGAAATTCTGCCTTTATGGGAAGGCAAAGTTTTTGCCGAAGTAAAGGCTCTCGAATAGAGTTAAAGTAATTTTTGTTATGACAGTAAAACAAGCAATTAACGCGCAAAATTTTTTATTAGATCAAAAATATTGTGAGTTTCCAAATTCTGTATTGTTGACTGTTAAAGTCGGTATTTTTACATTCTGTTTTGAATTACGAGACGTAAAGCTTTTCTACATTTCGCAATGCATAAGTATGTTAAGTATCGAGCGACAGAGAATCAGGGTATCTACTAATTTTGTGAATAGGATTTATTTGTATATTGTACGCAATTGAGATTTTTTATGTTCTTTTTTTTTTATTTACAGAATTTTTATTTGATTACAGTAGAAAATTACATTGTGGTTATTATGATCTGCGCGATTATACGTTTATTTTCGAAGGAAGCAAAGAATTATTCAAGACTCGACTGTACATAATTGTAATAGTAATTTTCATAAGGAATCTTCGTCCTGCACGGAGAATTTATGAGAAACTGATGTGCGACCACAATTCGATGAACCGATTCGTGGCCGCACGAAAAGTTTAATTTTAATGAAAATTTCTTCCTTTCGAAGACTTCCCAATAGTTTTCCAACCGACTGTACAAAACGCCTGCGTAGTTTACCGCCTTAATAAGGTCTGCGTAGACCCTAGACTTACATAGACTAAGTTTCCATTGTTCAGAATCGACTCAAAGTCGATTTTATTCGTGATCTTATTGAATTCGACTTGTGTCCAGGCTGTACGACGGCACTTAGCTATAGAAGAATTATTATCACAAATTAGTCCGTAAGGATATAGATATTATGTATATTATATATATATTATCTGATTCTGATATATAATATGTGTAATATATTATATAAATATATATTATATATATTATATATACATATAAAGCGAGAGATAATTATTGATGCAACTTGCGATTCGTCGTGCCGCCAATCATCGTTGACATTGTAAAATATAATCATTACGCGCATAAATCGTACTCGTACGTATAGACTGAAGATACATGAACACGGGATTTGCGTTAGAGAGAAAGAAAAGAATACCGCGGAGGAGGCATTAGCGTTTAGAATGTAACAATGTTTTATCAGGTGCGGAAAATTGTGCCTTTTTAGTCCAGTAAGGTTGAATTAAGCCTAATGGAGAACCAAGTTGAATGAGACTTGTTACTCTAAAATTGGAGGGTCTGTAATTGAGAGGCCAGCCGTTATCGCATGAATTATTCGACAATTTTTCTTTCTATCAGCGTACTGTTTTGTATTCTAAAAGCAATTTTTTAAAACCGTGAGACTTGTCTAATTTATAACGCTCAAGATTTCTTAAAATTTTAAAAAATCTTGACGTGTTTACACAGCAACGAGTAGCGATAAATATATTCTAGTATTACAGAGTGGAGAGCAAAGCTACTCTATTTTTGTTTAATTTTTAAGAATGATAGATCTTGGGGAATTTATTGAAGCGCACAGTCACGCGCGATATAATTATTTATTGTTAGGTGACTTCTTTTTAGTCAATCGCAACGGCGAACCGACTATTTCTACTACACACAATGTTTTTAACGCGAGTATTTCATGGAAACGAGGACCTAATTTTCACAACGGGTCAATCCGTGAATGGTATTTTGTTAAAATCTACGCTGTCGCTATTGTCCGCCTCCAAAAAAAAGTCACGTGCTGAATTATTTAGCATTCGAACTGAATTTAATAGATTACATATGTGTACATTTCAATGATTTTAAATTTAATTAAATACTTTCCGGATTAGGGTTTAAGCAAGGAGGCGGTGCACTGCGAATAATTGGTCTTTTTTAATCGTACTTGATTATGATTAATTAATAAAGTGTTCCTGTACCTAATTATTATTATTATTATTATTATTGTATATCAAAAAGTATTCAGAATAATAACGCGATTTTCACTGAACCTAGGGAGTTCATTTATTTTAAAAAGTAACGTGAAGTAGTGCGTTGTTTATATACCATTTTCTACATTTGTCATTTTTGTTTTGTATTCTTTTAGTTTAATTTATAAAAACTTAATTTATTATACGATGGCAAATATTTATAATGTTGAATTTAAAGAAGCTTTAAGAGAAATAGCGCAGCGTGTTTCACATTTTGATTCTCCGAAAGGTATCGATTGTACGAAGTACAATATTAGGTTATTTTGTGATTAATTTTATTCTTGATATTGTCAATTGTAGGGATCTTTATTTATAAATGAGTAAATAATTTTTTTAAATATAAATCAGATCGCGTGAGGATTTGCGAATGGTGTTGTCGCCTAGCTGGGATTCCTGATGACACAATTGATGATTCCAAGAAGAGAAATGACTACATTCAACTACTGAAGATCATGACTCGAGGTGGTTGCTTACATGCGATTTTTTTGAAAACTCCGCCTCAAGATGAAATTTTATCTTTAGCAGAAGCGATGGGGAATTTAATTTGCAATCAGTTTCCTGATTTACCCAAAGCTGGACCAATTGAACCGATTGTTTCTCGACAAACGCCAGACGGTTGTGCTTACATATCTTTTCGAAAAATTCCAGAAAAGGGAATTTTGTGTTACATGGCTGTAAGTCCCGACGGACTCAATTTTGAAAACGAGGAGGATATAAAGTAGAAAAGTTGCTGGAACTTGAAATTTATAATTTATATTTGTTATACGACTTTCAAAGGTATATTATTTGCGAATATTTCTTTTTTAGAAAACTATAAATATTGAAGTTTGCAGATTGCTACTAATAAAGTTCAGTTTTCAAACCGATTCGCATATAAATTCGTCAGTGTCGTTATTATTAGAATATCTTCAGGAAAAAAGAGAATAAGTATTAATACACTTTATTGAATTTATAATTGTTTTAATGTTTGCAATAAACTACAAAGATAAAAACGTTACACATGACTTTACCATTTCAAGAAATTAAACATTTTTGGAATATAAATGATCAAATTAACGTACGAAAAATAAAACACATTCTTATCGTACTTTAAATAAGTCATGCTTGAGAAAATATTACGCAAATATGCTGGAGTGTGAAACTTCAAATATGAGAATTGTAAGCCAATTGGACAAGCAGAACAGTTTTATCTCAAAAGTAATTTATTCGCTTGATAGTTTTCTGTAGTGACAATCAAGATAAGATTGGAATTTCCTAAATGTAAATTCTTCTTCATTTCAAGGGTAAATTTTCTAAAAATATTTGAATTAATTAAAATGTGAGTTCGATGCTTCATTACCTCGTCTGGTGACCATTCAAGTGGACATGGATATACAGATATATAAGTGACAAAATGTTTTACCTATTTTTAATGCATTCACCTTTATCACCCATTTTGGAGGTTTATCATTTTTTCAATTGATACAGTTAAATTTTATAAAAAATTATTAACATTGGAATTATAGAATAATTCATAATTGTATAATAATTTCAAATTGAAACATCGTTTCCGGATTGTAGGTCAAAATATTTTTATTTGATACGTGCAATACTTTAAAATTTCTTCAAAATCACTTGAAATTCTTTAACAACATTAAAAATATCTCGAAACCTGGAGTCTTTTACATCGTTTGAAATTCTGCGAATTTATCTAATTGGTTTGAATTCTTTTCAATTCACCTTGAATTCTTTTTGTATTTTTTTGAACTCGTCCAAACTTTTCTTAAATTCCTACTTTTATAAAAAAAAATTCACCTATTCACGTTTTTTAATGATTATAATAGGTATTGTGATGACTGATGTAATGATAATCGACATCTTGGCAGTTAATTTATTAGTAAACTTAGCGCGAGGCTCGAACACCTTAATTTATCCAACAAGAATGAGTGGAATGTTGCATCTTATTAATTATTACTTCATCTAAACGTTAATTGCTTTTAAAGTGTCGAGCACATGTCGTTTTGCTCGATATAGACATCAGTAACTTGTTTTACCAGTTTTTTTTCCTACACCTTTTTTTAAATTTTATAGTCACTTATATCATTGTAGTCGTGATTTCATCACGGTGGCTGATTACTCTAACAAGAAGAAGGAAAAATAATGCAGAATCCACATAGATGACTCGCCTTTTACTGTGCTAAGAAAGCATGTTTCGAACTATGCGGAAATGATTTTTTTAATTAGTCAAAAGAAGCAACGCACTAATTTTTTATCACATTTTTTTTTATAGGTATATAATCACGGGATCGACAAAAGGATGCTGTAGATAAAATCCTTATGTGAAATCAATTTGCGTGATTAATCATTAAATCGAGTCTTGGTAAAATGAAGTGTTTATTGTTTGTAGCAGGAAATCCGATTATCATATGAAATTAAAAATTTTGAGTTAGCATTTAAATTGTTTATGTTTTTAATGGCCCTTAAATGATATATTAGATAATGATGAAATCTCATATCAGACTAATCAATTTGGAATGCCTGGGGCTTTGTATATGAGCAGCACGTGACACAATATAATTGGGATCAGTTGATCTCTGTGCCCCGCTTTAACATTGCCGCTTCTTCAAACTGAAAGATATCTCTAAAGTCGCATCACGTGCTTTCTGTTGACAATTTTGTGGAACGCCGTTCGCTTCAAAATGTCTAGTTCCATTGCTTCTTTTAATTTTCTAATTCAATAATCAATTCCGAAAAATTAGCTCTCTTAATCACTCGCAATTTAAGTTCAATTTAAAAATGTTTGGTTCCACCAACAGAAGAATTTGGGTGCTTTACAAGCAACAGAGTTCTTTCGCTAACTTCAATAAAAAAGACATATACATGTAATTAAATGTAGAAATAGAAAAGTAGCACAGATTGTGTGTGTGCCACTTTTATTGAAAAGCGTACGTGCTGCTGGGAAGTTTGTTGTTGAAACAATTTGATCAACTCAAAATCTTATAATTTATGATGTCAGTTAACGTGTTTATAAGTACATATAGTACCTTGTGCTCTCAAGTCACGGGATCGAACGAAGCGCGATTAATTTATTATTGTTCCCGGTAGAAAGTAAACATTGAATTAGCGTTAAGTGATCACACATACAAGTGAGCCACTTAACTTGTAAAGTGGACAATATTTTTCTATTCTATTTAGAAATTCACATTTCTCGTGATTCAGAGATTTCCAGTTACAATTAACACTTGAGTTCATTCATCGCTTGAAAAGAACTTTCTCGACATTTCTTATTCGCAACATGTGACTTTTAACTCGGAATTTAAAATAAAAATGCAGTTAACGAGACGAAGAACTTTAGAATTAATTTTACAGTCCTAAAATTCTTCGCTTGCTGGTATTTTTCAATCTTCAGATTTTCTTCAGTCCTTCCTTTGTTTTTCTTCTTTAAAGAAACTAATGACTTATTTATATTTTAATATCAGACTTTTTTATATTTTTTATTTCATCTAGAAAATAATTTTCTTAGTTTTGTTTCTGCACGGCGAGTAAGGTTGATGGAAAAACTTATCGATATTGATATGCCATTGATAATTGAGCAAGGCCAAGAACCGTCACACTTGGGTGAATTATTGAAAGCCTTGATAGTCAAATGTTTTTAAATGTTTAATTACAGTTTGAAATGAGTGTAATTAGACAGAAAATTGAACTTTTGAGTATTAGGAGAAATAGTTCATTTAACATTGTGCATTCAAATATTGAGCTCAAGACTTGAGAAAGGGGAATTAACTGCATCTGTTTTCCTGGTTTGAGGAACGAACTATCACTTCTTAACATTTTAAAAATTTCAAAATCATGTGATTCAATTTATCCTGAAGAGGAAATTCTTCAATCTGTGTCACATATGCGTCATACATTGAATTGAGTGTTTCCTCGATTAGATTTTCCTGAAATGTTTATAAATTATAATATAATTATATTATATAACATAGATATTTGGAGAATTACCTGTCACGTAAATTAACCGAAATGTATATAGATCAATTAGTCTGAAGACATCCTGGTATAAACGTCTAAGTATAAAGAATGTTAATTGATTATATATACGGAATGATTCATTGCTGATGTTCAACTACCTTTATTATCACACCTTGATAGTTTGAGCCGTATTTCAATAGAGTAAACGACTTCCTTACTTAGAATAAATTCTCTATATAAATCATAAGAAATTTCTAATGTTTAATTATTCTCGAAAATATCATAAAGTCTTTTATGTGTCATTTCCATGTCGTGGAAGCGAAAGTGAATCGGAAACAATAATTTACTACTGATAAACATTTATTAATTCGTATCAATAAAGATTAAAAAATGATTGTTACATATAGACATTATTTGTACTCTTTTATTTATACATTTGACTAATTGAAGAAAATAATAGAATATTTCTTTATTTGGCGTAGATATATGTGGAGCTAAATTGGACTTAATATAAATGAATCCAACTATTAATTTATGTGATGACAGAAACTTAAAAAAATGGATGTCTATAGAACACAGTAGTTAAGGTTGCTACTAGTCAGACAATGTAAACGCGCATTCATTTGAATATACTTACAAAGTTAAAAGTCACCGATAATGGAGAGGAAGTTATTTAAATTGTCTCTAGATTTGAGATTGTGACGAGGAAATCTAAGTTTAATGATTTCAATCAATAGATAGCATGTGATTATAAAATACGTAAGCATGTAATCTGTGTGTTTGAAAATAGAAAAATTTACGGGAATTCCCTTAAAACTTTTCTCAGAATGAACCGTTTCATAAATCATTAAAGAAAAAGACATTTGAATATTAATATGAATATTAATATCTATATTAATGTATGCAGTCCTACTTCCAAATGACTGGAATGATTTTACTTATATACAAGCAGAGTGTGGAATTTACGTTTTTTAACATGAGATTTCGGTTTCTTATTTGGAAATATGTTATACATATATTATAATATTGTAGGCTCTTTTCCTGATGTGAAGATTCAGTAACTGGAAAAACCACCTGATACTGACCCTGCTGGGATACCATAAGGAATCAATTATCTGCGTGCATTATGCTGTTTAAAAATTAATTTTCTAGTTTGTATGCGAAGAATGTGCATTTTTTAATAATTACTTATTCGATAATCATTTTACTCAGATTTTTTACTTAGTATTCTGAATACTGAATAAACATTTATCATTCTCTAGTCAAAATAGGATTTTCTTTTGGATTTTCGCACTTATTGAATAATTATTTTCTTAAAATCACTTTTGATTTCTGTAGCATTGTTTGACTTTTTTTAATTCTTTTGAATTCCTTTAAATTTCTTCTGAATTCTTAATTTACATTTGATTGATTTGTATTGGAAATCAAGATTTTTTTTACTTTTAGCCAAATTTTTTTAATATCTTAGTTCTGTTGGTTTAAATTTGTTCCAATTTTTGTCACCTAATTTTATTTAAAAAATCACATTTTTTTAATGAAAATAGGTACTGTGATAACTGCAATGTATAATAGAATTGTTTATTCTTATAAACTGTCAGCCAACTATAAAACGAAATTTTTATATGTATGTCAAAGAATAATATAAGACAGAAAAAAGAGATACAGTTTATCTAAGATCTAAAATAAATCTTGATGCAAATGATGCTTAGGAGGCATCTTCTTGAAGTTTTTTTTATTTTTTTCAGAGAGTTTTTGGGAGTTGATGGCCTCTTATGGAAACTTGTCCCCGAAATTTTGGGCCTTGAAGCTATATGCGATGGGACTAATGAGTCTATTGTTTTATTTAAGGCTTATGTTATCGAATTAATAAGAGGACAACCAAGTATGTAAATAAGCAACAAGTCGTCGTCCTGATTGGCGTGTTCGCCAGTGACGTCAGCATGTGGGGGTTGCCAGAGTGATATGAAGAGTGACGAGAGTGACTAGTAAGGGAAACACTGAAGAAACTTGCTGCTCGGTACCATTTATATGGTGAGCTGCGCACCCGCAGCAACTCAGTCTCATTCCGTTCCGAAAACGAAGCGCGAAATCATTGTACTTTTAACCCTCTTCACATTAAAACCTAGAAAATTCGCGAGTTGCCAGTGAATGTCGAAAACAGTTTTCTCCGAAGTGTCTTCTGCGAAACGGTATCGGAGAACGTTCTTATTCTCCTTTTGGTGGGATTTTCAGTTTTTTTTTTTCATCGACAAAGAAAAGGAATAGAACATGTTCAAAAAGTGTAGGAGATAAAAGCAACATTACGAGTGCGGAAAGAATTTCCACGAAAAAACTGGGTCAATTATAGATTTAGGTGAGTTGATAACAAATTCTTTGATGAATTTATCAATTTGATATGTGTAAGATAATCTCTAAACAATAATATTGACCATGGAATTGAAATATTTAGAAATGAAGCTCAACCAGCGTTGAACTACTTTATATATTTTTTTGAGAACATTATATTAAAATAATTCTTAATTTGAAAATTATTGAAATATCAAATATTTCATGGGAGTGTTTATATCGTTTAAATATCTAGCTGGTATAAATAGATATAAATCTAGATAAATATAAACAGATATCTGTTTATATCTCTTTATATATCTCAAAGAGAGGAAGGAAATTGAGCGTTAGGTAATAAGATTATGAACGAAGTGGAATTTTGTGTCAATGCCATATTTTTAAATTATTCTACATTAGGATAAATTTTTTTAACTGGAAATACGTATTTTTTTTGTATTTTGACAATATCGTCATGATTGATTAATAATCAAGAAACTGGCTTTGATAAGTGGCTCAAAAAAACTTGTACCAGGATCGGCCATTCACCTGCTATCTAATTATTGTTTACTGTTACCACCTTTCTTCTTCATTAAAAAAATGGAAAAAGTCGTTATACAACATTTAAATTTTTTTATCCAACTAAATAAAGAAATTTAAGTTCAAGAGCATACGCGTCACAAGTATCGGGAATTCTTAGCGGGTCAGAGAAATGTCAAATATTACCTTAAGTAACTACGATTATTCATAACTAATCTTTTTCCATTAAATAATTTTAGTATTAATATTTTAAAAATAATTTAATAATTAGATAATTAAATAATTTCGATTTAACTGAAATTGACTATATATGACAAAATTTGATATAAATTGCAATAAATGAGATTCGGTCTATCGCTACAAGTGGGATATAATTAAATCCTCATTAATGATGTGATTAAAACTCGTTTCTTACGTACAAATCGTAAAAATATCAATCATCGATTTTTGACGTAAATGACTAATGATCTGCATAAAATCTTATCGGTAATTCAGACCTGCCTTAATATTTTAGCCAATACAATAAAAAATCGGGGAATTTTCCAAAGTCTCTCGAAGAATGCACTGCTTTTATCAATAAATATTATTTTTTTATCAAATTTCGCAATTAAAATCCAATCATTCCTTCCAAAGGGTGATGTATACAAAACATTTAAAATTGGATTCTTTCATCAATAATAATTGGAGATAATATGACTTATATAAATTCCCGAATATGATACAGAAGACGAGCTTAAGGTCTCGACTTACAACGTCGAGACTAAGATAGATTATGTTATCACGAAGATAAGCATAATTCCAGTTTGAATAATTTTTCCTATTGTATATATATCTAAGGTCTGGAACTACATAAGTATATACCAATTCCAATATAATTTAAAAATAATGATAAAAAAAAACTTGTCATTATTTTATGCGCATTTTCTTGAAGCGTTTAAATTCATTTTAGTTATCTATTCCTTTTCATGTTTATCTCATAGATGGAATTTACAGTTTTTTGCGCCATAAAAATATTTTTGAGTCAAAATTCCCATTGAAGATCATGCGTCATCGTTCTCGTAATTATTCAAATGATCTTCGCTCTAGTGGTCAATTCTACGTCTGACTAAACACGAACCTTAATCACTTCTTTTATCGCCTTCGCATTATTTCCGTTAAATATCTTCTTTTTCATTCATTCTTTCTGTATTCATTAGAATAAAAGAGTACATTTGCTATCTAAAGAGACACTCTTGATCGATATATAGAGGATCGTCTTGCTCCAGTTGAAATTAGTACAAGTGGTCACGATTGGCTGGCGTCATACTTATATTGATTGTCTTATTGATCGTCACGTGCAAATCTTCTTGCTGTTTCAAAAATGAGAGATCTTTGTTGTCATTTGCAAGAGAATCAGTGATGATCTCCGCATTCATGGTCTCCACAGATTGTGAAAAGACATCAGAAAAGCTGTAAAATTCCTTTGAATCAAAGAAATTGTAGTATTGATATACCAAAGAAACATTTCTTTAATTCAAATAAATCCTTGTTGAATTAAACAAACAGTTTCTTTAAATTAAAATAATTCGAAACAATTTTGTTTGAATGAAAAAAAATTAGTTTAAAAGAAAGAAAGTTTCCTTTGATATAAAGAAATTTTTACTTTGAATTATTAAAATAAAAGTTTTGGCTCCTTTTTCTTAGTTGATGAAGGGTGTAAATGGATCGAAAAGATATAGTTTAAGACCGTTGAGAACCTTTGATTCAGAGTTGGAATCTTATTTCTCCAAATGTCGGGTCAAGTGGTATCTTTTCGTGATTCATCTTTATTTTACACGCGTCTTATCGAATTTCGAATGACCCGTTGCGCGTGTAAGATGGTATTGATCGAAGCGACCCGCTACAAAATGTAAAAGTTATGAAACCACTTCACAATCTTACGTAAAATAGGTACTGGTGGAGCCATTTTAATACCCGCAACCATATCATTCTCACGTAACACCTGGAACATAGATTTGCATGTACAACTGTACATATACGCCCATTGGTCTACTCTTATGCACCTCTTCTTCAGCGCATCGGCTTTAAATCTTAATGTATTATTTCTCAAATATCAGGCATATAATGCAGTGAATATATATATATATATATAAATTGTGCAATTTATAATTTTTCCAATTTCAATGTTTCCACTGAATGTTTCCAATTTTGAATGCTTCCAATTTGAATGTTTCCAATTTGAATGTTTCCAATTTAAATGTTTCTTCTTAAAAGGATATTTTGTTGGCCTGTATTATATATAATGACCTGAGATTTGAAGGCAGATGGAAATTTAAATATAAGAGCGAGGATGGGTCGAATCATCATATCCGCTCATTAATAAAACTTGTGTACGGCTGGGTCATGTGATTCAGAATGTGACTTTTGAAAACAGGTCTTTTTGTAGTCACATGTTTCTTGAGTCTCGCACACCTGAAGAGATTGTCGATTAAAAAGTTATCCTCTCACATGACTCGCGATCACGAGACCGTTGAGTCCACACACGCACAATTAAGTAAACGCCGACACCCGCATTATTCACACATATGTGAGAGCACGTGCTCTTGTTTACGAAGAACAAGTATACGCTTCGAAAATCGAATTGGCAATATACAAATGCTAATGAGTGGTGGTGAAAACAATAATTTATATCAATCGATTTTTAAATATGCTTAAGCAGACAATCTTCTATGCATACGTATAGTTTCGGAATATTATCGCCTATGTTTAGGATTTATTATCACGTGATAATAAATCCTAAACCCAAGATTTTATCACTGTCTACAAAATGTTAATTTGAAACATAAATACATTTTTTTTTTATAAACTATATGATTTTTGCGATATCTACAACCTCGATCAAAATTTACATAAGTTTTCTCTGTAATCTTGCATTCTTTAAAAGCATATACCATTTATATGTAAATTTGAATAAAATTTCTCGACCTTACAACTTTGACACTAGGAAGGCATTAAATATTTTAATATTAATCAATTAATGATTTGTCATTCAGGTATTGCAATATTAAAGAAGTTAGAGCTTATGGCGATGAGAGTTGAGGGAAATTTAATATTTAGTTATTTTAATTTACATGTGTATTTAATTTAACACACGTATGTCCATTTTTGATGAGTATAAGAAGCTGATTTTTTTATTCAAAACTATAATGTCCCGTGCCTCCTTTTCTACAGTTTCCACTATTTTATGCTCATTATCAAGATACATAATATTATCTCGTAAATGCGCGTGAAATAATCTGATGCAATAATTATCTGCAGGAATGCATATTATGACATTTATTGCGCATAATGGTATAATTTTTTACGCACTTGTTACAAAATGATTAAGCCCTAGAATTGACTAATATGTTACTTCCGTAGCGAAGTCTCTTATTTTTTTTTTATTGAATTTTAATTAAATAATCACTGGGATAATTACCGAGTACGAGGTTATTAAATTTTAAGCTTAAATCTATGAATTAGCATAATTGTTCTTTTATGCGAGATTAACCAATAGAAGATTAGTGAAAGTTTGAAGAATTTTATAAAACTCGATTCTGATTTTTATTTGAAGAAATGTCAGTACAATTTTCTGGAAAATTGTACTTACTGCTGGAAAAGCGTTTGATTTCTTAATTCAGAAAACGACAGTAGTCACGGTTGAGTGAAGGCAAAGACAAATAACCTGTCAATATATATGCACACAGTCCTTGATATCTATTGTGCAGTTCATGGACAAAACTTAACAGATCTTCCAATATATGCTTAAATTTGCACAAAAGGAAAAGTGGAAGTCGTTGAGAAAACGAATGCCTTTGAAATCAATTTATTTTTACTGTTATTTTTTAACTGTAAGCTTAGAATAATTTTGAAAAAATACATTTACAAATTTTAATTCTAGGATGAAGGGAGGCGATAGTGTAGGTGATGACAAAATCGGAAAGATTGGCGGCGGATACATAAATCATGCCCTGAGCGGTTCTGGTGGCAGTTTGGACTTTGTGCATCCAAATGGCTCACAAATTCTTCAAAATTCGCACAAGGTTCATCGCGAGATACAGGGGTCTTCTGACTTTATCTGTAAGTTTCTCGATGGCATATTAATATTCTATATATTACGATTATCGAAAAAGTAGACCTCAGCAGATAACATTTTTCCTTGAATCAACAAAGTTAACCACATGTAATTTATTTAAGACAATACAATAAACATTAAACGCTACTACTAGTCACACAATAAAATAGTCATTGTAACACCAGGAGTAAATACTACAATTGTTTTCCTCTTTACGTAAATTGGGACTTTATACACCAGATAGGCACTTACGTCCACATTCAACAATTTATAACAGGTGTTGTCATCTTTCTGTCGTACATATTGTTTGGATAATTGTGTGGCCTCTAAAATGTATTACAACTCAATTTACATAAAGATACTTATTGACATTTAGGTAATTGCCTATTTGTTTTTGTAAAAATAGCGTTATGCTAATATGATCATATACCACATTGATTTCTGTCACATGCCACGAGGATGCCACAAAAGTAAGTGACGATCATTTTTCGTTATGAAAATAAAAAGAGGACAAAACATCTTCATGACGCAGAACCAAAATCCCGAATGTGTAAAAATACCGAATACATAATTCTAGAAAATTAAAATTCCCGAAAAATGTTTATTATTTTTATTTCGGAATTTTAATTTTCGGGAATTATTCTTTCGGTATTTTTTCATATTCGGAATTTTGGTGTTTCGGTAAAAAGATGTCCCATAAAAAGATAGTTGTAAAAAAAATCGACTCTGACAAGACATTGGCCTTCATTAAAAACCTTGAAAAGGGTCTACAGATTTATGATCCAAATATATACAGAAATATTAAAAATTAGTGTAATATAATATGTGTTAATAGTTAATATCTATCTAAATAAAAACCAATATCTGAATCCGATAAAAAGTGATCGAAATTCACTCTTCAGCTGATAACACATGTTTGCATTGTACAACTCAAGGTTGTCAGTAATGTAAATAAATTGCTATCATTTATCTGCACTACAGTATTCACGAAGACCGTGAATTTAATATTTTTATTTGAAGAAACTGGTTCACCTTCCGTTAAGTTTTACAAGTTCACCTACACTTGCGCTTACACGAGCGAGTAATATACATTTAATTGCCGACATGTGTATCAATTTTTTTTTTTTGTTAAAATCCAAAGTATAGGATGCGGCGAAGTACATTAATTATAAAAAATTCAAATTCTTGATCAACTTTTTGTACTTTACTATTTGATTATTCGACTATGTGCATATTTGATTTAAGAATGACGTTTTAAAAGGGTGTTGGAGCCAAGTTCCAATCTAAAAACTCGATTTCTTCATTTTAATTAAAAAATATTAAAAATTGAATTTTGAAGACAGATTTTTAATTCTTCGTTTTATGCAAAAAATATCGAAACAAAATATTTTTTCGCTCTGAACGCAGTCTTATATTTGAAGAAAGATTAGTGCTACAGAGCGAAAAAATATTTATTTATAATTTTTGTTGAGTAAAATGGAGAATAGAATTTTGAGCTTAACACTTGGAATTTTCTTTTTCAGTGGTCGAAGAACCTGGAGATGACGAGAGCGCCCAAAAAGACAATATTTGCAAGTCTGTTGCACAATATGCCGCAAGACGAGCAAAAGCAGTTTGCACAAAAAAAACTCTTTATAAAAGGTTACCATTTTTGAGTTGGTTACCGAGGTATAATGCACAAGATGCACTTGGCGACTTAGTGGCTGGTATTACCGTCGGTTTGACTGTTATTCCTCAGTCTTTAGCATACTCGAATGTTGCAGGATTACCGCCTCAGGTCAGAAGACGACTAATCTTTTTTTGTAATTCAAAATTATTTTTAAGAATGATACAATGTTCCAGATTTTTAATTACATTCTTAGGAGATTCATAAATTAATTAAAATGTATTCTTAATTTGTTCTGACTCTATAATTTACTGTTTAATTTAATATAATGATCAATTTTCAATTGGCATTTCAGTATGGACTCTATGGTAGTTTTCTGGGCTGCTTTATCTACATTATATTTGGATCCTGCAAGGACATTCCTTTGGGACCCACTGCCATAGTTTCATTATTGACCTATCAAACAGTCGCGCATTTAGAAGACCCTGTACCACATGCCATTCTTCTATGCTTTATTGCTGGTGTAATTGAGTTATTTATGGGATTTTTCGGTCTAGGTAATTATTTTAAATTTCTTATATATTTTAATAGGTATTATTTATTCCTATAATTTTCTCGCGATGATCATCATCAATGTATTAATTAATAACCAAATTTATTTGTTTAGGTTTTCTCATAGACTTTGTGTCTGGTCCTGTTAGCTCTGGATTCACCTCTGCTGTAGCCTTAATAATTGTTTCATCCCAAATAAAAGACGTTTTAGGAATAAACGCAAAAGGATCAACTTTTCTCCAAATGTGGAGTAGCATCGCCGGGAAAGTGTCCGAAACTTCAGCCTGGGATGCTACTCTTGGTGTTTCCTGTATTGGCCTTTTACTTATTCTCAGGGTGAGAATATCTCTATTTTAATTAGATAATGGAATTGTCCATTCCAGTTTTAATGGTTTGATTGAAACCATCCTAGTTTTATATGAAAACAGATTGGAACCAATTTCATTCTCATCTTATTTAAAGATCTCAGTTCTACCTTTAAATTATGAGAAAGTAATTTATATTTAAATATTTTAGCAGAAAAATAACTTTTATTTTTTAAATTCCTTTGCAGATGATAACATCGTTAAGTATAGGCCCCGAGGAAGAGGACCTTCGAACGACGAAGCAAAAAGTCATCAATAAAATTATCTGGCTAACCGGCACTTCGAGAAATGCATTGCTCGTCATCATTTGCGGTATTTTAGGCTACTACTTTTCAGAGAATTCTCCCTTCAACTTAATCGGTAAGTGAATCAGAAAATTTTCAAACAATTCATTTTTATGTTTAATTTCTATATTTGAGAAATTTCATGAATTCCTGCTCCTTAGGTCAAATTCCTGGTGGGATGCCAACCGTTCAGCTGCCACCTTTTGGCTTCACCAAGGGCAATACAACAATTTCCTTCATGGAGATGTGTTCGAATTTAGGCAGTGGAATCTTAGTTCTGCCTCTTATATCTCTGATGGAGGATGTGGCCATTTGCAAAGCTTTTGGTAAGAAAATAGCTTTCTTGTGGTTCTTTTTTCTGCTTATATTTATCCAGCTCTGAAGTTCAAAACTCCACTGATCTATAAATTGACTAAATTTTAATTTTTAAAATCTAGCTAATGGAAAGTCCGTGGATGCCACTCAGGAATTAATAGCGATTGGAATGGCGAATATAGGAAACTCTTTTGTGCAAGCATTCCCAGGATCTGGTTCACTGAGCAGAAGTGCTGTTAACAATGCTTCTGGAGTAAGAACTCCCCTCGGCGGACTTTATACTGGTAAATATCAATTCAAGATTTAAAAAGTAGATTAATTCACCAAAAACTAATTGAAAACTTTTGCCTATTTGTTTTCAGGCCTTCTGGTTATCTTAGCTCTTATGTTCCTGACGCCTTATTTCTACTATATTCCAAAAGCAACTCTAGCAGCAATCATCATCGCTGCTGTAATTTTCATGGTAGAGGTCAAGGTTGTCAGACCTATGTGGAGAACAAAAAGTACGTGAAATTTAATCAAAATGTTAAAATCCTCTGATAGTTTTATACTCACCTGAATCAATCCTTTTTCAACAGAATCTGACTTGATACCGGGACTTGGAACTTTCATTGCCTGCCTTGTTTTACAATTGGAAGTTGGAATTCTCTGTGGAGTTGGCATGAACGTCATTTTTATTCTTTATCATGCAGCAAGGCCGAAAATAGCTGTGGAGACACTCAAGGTAAATTTTATAATTAAGAATAATTTAATTTTAGAGAAAATTTAATACTTTTTAAAAATTTTACTTAAGCCAGTTATTTACCTGTTTTTTTCAGAGTGGTTGTGAAATCGAGTACTTGATGTTGACTCCTGATCGATGTTTAATTTTTCCATCAGTGGACTATGTGAGAAATCTGGTTACAAAATACAGTCGTCGTGGTGCAAACATCCTGACCCCAGTTGTCATTGACTGTTCACACATCTACGGAGCAGATTTCACAGCAGCAACAGTAATCGAGAGTCTGACAAAAGACTTTGCTGCTAGAGGTCAGCCGTTGTTCTTCTACAATTTAAAACCTTCAGTTTGTGCCGTTTTTGAAGGTGTTGATCCCACAGACTTTGTGGTTTATTACACTAGAGATGCTCTAGACGACCTTCTCAAGCAGAGAGGCTATTTCAAGCAAATCAAACAGGATATCCCCTTGGCCTGAAAGATCTTTCGGAATTCTGAAAGTCTTTTAAATTACAATTAGTATTATGTATGAAGTTGGTAAAAATACGATCAAAAAATTTTTTACCTCTTAAAATTCTCAAAAATTGGTTGATCAAAACCAAATTAAAGAACTCTATATCACTTTTGGATTTCAGAGAACTCTTAAAGAAACGAAAACTTTGTGTTTACCTAGATTTTTGGTGCCAATGCGTGAGAAAAAATGCAATTTTGTTTATCTCTCTGATCGTTTATTCGAATAAACGATATGGGACTTTTAAATCCAAGCCTCAAAACCTTTTTTCTCATGAGACTAATTTTAAATTCAAGTAGATAGATAACGTTAGCTAGTCGTCGCACGGAAGTGTAATTAATATACACCGGAAACAGTATTGTTGAATGCTACTGCCGAGCGAAAAAAAGAAATCGTTGTAGTTCTATAACAAAAATATTTGTCATATTCCCGTACTTATTCCCCCGGTAGTGATGAACATTTGGAAATTCAAATACTTAAAGTATTTTCTTGTTTCTAGAATTTTTTATAGTCCGTGGACCTAAACAAATTTTAAACAAGTAGTAGAAATAAAAATTCAAAAACATTGGATCCAAGTGCCAACTTGAAAATGTTCTCTTCATTTTACTGAACAAATAGTATAATTAGATATATTTTTGCTATGTAGGCATACTCTTTTTCAAAATAAAAGCGTGGTTGTAGAGCGAAAAAATATCTAGTTATAATATTTGTTAAGTAAAATGAAGAAATCAAATTGCGAAGTTAGATCTTGGATCCAAAATCGTTAATAGGTTTGTATCTGAAATTCCATTCATTTAACAATAAAAATAAGGTTTAATTTTTCCTTTTTCAATCGCACATCACTACTCGAAGCCTGAATG
>CAJFCP010000111.1:431700-510165 GCA_904066005.1 Synergus itoensis | reverse complement strand
TACTTCACTGAAAACGAAATTAGAGTACTTAATCCTTTTAACAATTTAGCGATAGGTTTTCGTAACATTGAAAAAAAAATTGACAAAGCATCTTTAAGAGCTTTACTTAAAGAAAGTTAGAATAAAGCACTATAATTGCTTTCGAAATTAATATTGTAAATATTAAAAATGAAATTGTACTTCGTCAATAATATTTTTAATAAAAATTGGTGCGTTTAAGAATAAATAATAACGCAGGACATTGCAGCAGGAAACAATAAAAAGCATTTAAAGTTCAAATAGGATAAAGAATAAAGCTTTTGTTGCTTCACTCTGGCAGTGCATGTGTAAATAGATTAAGTTTTTGAAAAATACTGTGATAATTTTGTAAGAATCTAAAGAGAAATATATGATGTATTATACACGTAGTATCTATAGTCCTCGTGCACATTCTGCCACTTGCAAATATTTTGTGAAATATATTCGTGGCAATGAAAGAAAACAAGACACGAGAGTATTAACGTTAAGAGAAAAAAAAATATTGTAGTTCCTGTGATTATTATGAGAGTGTATTAGTTGAAGGATAAAAGAGTTTAAAAAGACAGAGGGACTCACTTCCCACCATCAAGTTATAATCGTTAATGTTAATATATTTATAAATGATATTACCTGTTTTACACAGATTTAGTTATTCGATCACTATCCCTCCATCTTTAACCAAAATTAAGTTTCTTATCCTATCTCCATTTTGGAACTCTTCAAGTTGGAAGAGAAAGATAGCGATTGTTAAGATTGTTTTATAAACTTTATTGAGCGACTCAGTATTTAAAATAAAAAAATATTCTAATAAAAGATTAGACTAGTTAACAATCTCTCAAATAAAAGTGGACAATTATTTCGAAAATTCAGAAGTAAAATCCTTGAAACCGGTGACCTAAACACATTTCTAATTAAGAAAAAAATTTAATTATTTAATAATATTAAATTAAATATCTATTAAATAAGCTTATACAAATTATTGCACTATACTTACATATTAAGTTTTCTGCACTTAAAAAAACAGCTCTACTTTATATTTGTTAGAGAAATTTATGCAGAAAATTTGTTTGTAATTTGTATCAAATATACTGGAAAACTTAACGTTATAGTCAAAGGAGCCGAGAAATCAAAATTATCAATATTTCAGAATTGATAATAAATTAGCTTAAATTTAAATTAAATTTAATAATAATAATAATTTTCGCTGACTAAAAGTTTATACTTTTAGTCAGCGGAAATTATTATTATTGTTAAATTTAATTTAAATTTGAACTAATTTATTATCAATTATGAAATATTGATAATTTTGATTTCTCGGCTCCTTTGACTAACGTTAAGTTTTCCAATATCAGAATTCGAGTGTATGTACCGTCATTTTTTATTATACCTACTATCTTAAAAAAGTGATGTTACGAATTACTGCAACTTGAAATGCAAACGAAAACTAATTTACTTAAGGTTCTATCGACCTTAAGGAACAAATTCTGATTTTTCATCTATTTCATTATGCTTATTTACTTCACTGAAAACGAAATTAGAGTACTTAATCCTTTTAACAATTTAGCGATAGGTTTTCGTAACATTGAAAAAAAATTGATAAAGCATCTTTAAAAGCTTTACTTAAAGAAAGTTAGAATAAAGTACTATAATTGCTTTCAAAATTAATATTGTAAATATTAAAAATGAAATTGTACTTCGTCAATAATATTTTTAACAAAAATTGATGCGTTTAAAAATAAATAATAACGCAGGACATTGCAGCAGGAAACAATAAAAAGCATTTAAAGTTCAAGTAGGATAAAGAAAGCTTTTGTTGCTTCATTCTGGCAGTGCGTGTGTAAATAGATTAAGTTTTTGAAAAATACTGTGATAATTTTGTAAGAATCTAAAGAGAAATATATGATGTATTATACACGTAGTATCTATAGTCCTCGTGCACATTCTGCCATTTGCAAATATTTTGCGAAATATATTCGTGACAATGAAAGAAAACAAGACACCAGAGTATTAACGCTAATAAGAGAAATAAAAATATTGTAGTTTCTGTGATTATTATGAGAGTGTATTAGGTGAAAGATAAAACTTTCATCTTGTGTTTCTTAAATATTTCGTCTTTTAAAATGTATTCATTACAGTTTAAATATTCTATATTGTGTCTATCAGTTTGAGCAAAGCATCCTATGTCTTTTCTCTTTGTGCAGTTTCATATTTCTTTAACTTGGAGTTTCTAACTTTTCATTCTTTCTTAATCTAGGAATAATATTTTATGAAGTAAATCCTAAGTAACTACTCGTACAAAATTAACTCATATGTTTAAAGGAGAAAAATTAATTTAAAAAATGGGTTAAACCCTGCCTTATAATTACGTATAAGTATTGCGTGATATGCCTTTTTCTCTCTTCGAGTCTTTTTCTATAATAAATCTAATACTCCTGTTCGCACATTCATGACTTTCACTTATCCTTTCTACAAAGGAAACTCTAATTTCCCTGGTATTTAAATTCCTAATTTCTATTATACTTAATTATTCATTTAGGAGAGATCTTACGTTAATCATGTGACGTTTTGTACGTACGTGTATAAATATATTCATCTAGGCAGTGAAAATCACAACTTTAATCATATTGCACATCGTTTCTCAGAAGATGAACCGATAAAAATCGAGATAAATTAAAATATTGGAAATTGTGATTGATTTTCGATTATAAAATTGATTTCAATATTTTCAAAAATTGACTTACTTGATTGACTTAGATGTTCGTTTTTAAATATAAAATTTTTCGCCAAAGTGAGTGATTGAAATAATTTTCAAAATATTCCAGGAACACCCTCTGTGAATCTTCATTTGTAAACCTACTTGAAATTGACTGAAGTTTCTTTTATATATTACTTTCGATATGTCTCTACATTGTTTGCAGATTTTCTGTCGATTTACTGCCAACCAAAATCCATCCCAGTGAGCTGATAAAATCGCTGATTGAATGGTCTGTAAAAATCTCTCAGACGTTGAATTACTGCGGAATCTATATGAGGATGACTGCGACCTTTATTTTTTCCTAAAAAAAGAACAAATAAGATAGTTCTATAGCGTTTTTTTTCCTTTTTATGTAATTGGAGTTAAATTATGAAAAAAACAGTTTACCAAGACAATGAGGAGTAGCCCTTTCCTCAGACTTGAGGAGACAAGGGAAGCCCTTGGTTGCATTGAAGTAAAAATGCTTTTCACAGATGACTCTCTTGATTCCGAGAAAGTCTTGTACTCGTGTTACTTCAATGACTGGATCGGCAATGAGTCGTTCTCCAGAAACAAAAAGAAGTTGAGAAAGAGGAAAATACTGAATCCAGCGATCTAGATGTTTTGCGTACACGCCAATTTTTAAAGGAGGCCATGTCGTGTCTACTACTTGCGAACCGTTTAAAAATGCCAGGTCTTCAAATTTCGGCATATTCACGCGTTTAGTCTTCACTTGTGTATAATCAGAAATCGCTCTCGTTACTGGATCTCGAACAACAACGATTAATTTCGTTCCTGGGTTCATGTGTTGCACTCTTCTTGGTGCCTCCGCAGTCACGAAATATGAGGGTGTTTTTTCCATCGTAATCTGTCCATCCAGAGTCGGTGGCATTCTGTGTCTGAAAAAAAAAAATAAAAAAAACCAATAGTGAAGATAATTTCTAATTAAATTCTCAGGGTGTCAATCAGAAAGAAGGGCAGCCAAAAGAAATTTATGATAAGTTACCTGTACCAATGAAATCCTTTTGCATAATGATGATCGAAAAAATGAACTTCGGAACCTGCTGCTCTTATGTCTGGATGGATTCTTAAAAATTCTAAAAGGGCTCTCGTTCCACCCTTTTTGACTCCTATTATAAGAGCACTAGGAAGTTGCCTGTTTGGTATTAAGCCTTGTTGCCGAAGGATTTTATATTTTGGAGAGATGTCTATTATATCCTAAAGAGAACAACAAACTTCCATTAAATTTCTATAAAATAAAGACTAATTTGTAGTTTAAATTTAATCATTTTTATTTTTACCTTGAAGCTCTCATTACTTGTCAACAAGGGAACAACTTGAACGTTCGTGACTTTAAAATGAAGATGAGTGAAATCATCCAGTGGAATTTCTTCTACTTTTACATGCTCAGAAACTGATAATCTTATTCTATGAAGAGCTATTCTTCGAGAAATACGTCCGAATAAGCAAGAATTCTCGTTCAACAAAATCCATAAGATAATAATCAGGAGGCAAACGATCACGAGAATTTTTCTCATCCATGGCCAGGATTTCCTGTGTTCCATCGTTTGTTTCTCATTTTTCCTTCATAATTTCAGCTTTCAATTGTATATTTTTCATATCATTAAATAATTTTTAGTCTCTCTGCATACTTTTGCCTTCTGTAACAAATAAATATAAGACTTATCACTCAACATAAACGGTAAAAATTATAACATATAACATTCTTAACAACACGTTTATCCGTTTATCGGGCCATCGAGAGAATAAGATTCGTGGAAAAACCGGTATTTTTGACGTTTGTCTTTCGAAGATAATTAAAAAACCAGTTAGCAAACTTACCATATCACATGAATCGTTTCGAAATAATTACAAATTAATATTTTTCTTTGTCTCTTGGGTTTCTCGTAATTCACGCTTTAATTGACATTGATGCGTCATTCGTTGTTTGCCTTTTTTTGTTGACATCAGGTAACCTGGACGGGAAGTTTAATGAATACAAAGAGCTAGGTTACTATACCATCTTCTCGTGTTGATGTAAAATCGATAATAGCAAGGAAGAAGGAACGCGTGCGAGGGATGGCCGTATTTTAACCTGAAAGTTATTGAATTATCCCTTCCAAATAATCCAAAAATTATATGTTCCATACTAACTCATTCTGACTGATTCTAACGGATTCTATAAGTTTTAATCCACCTATTACATACATTATGGTTACAAAGTGTCGCTTTTATACATATTTATTTATAACGTTTATAACCTCTTAAAATGAATTTAAAAATGAATGATCTAATCACAGATGTAAATTGCATTTTGTTATAAGAAAACTGAGCTAAAAAAATCCATAAAAACTTGAGAAAGTAAATCATTAATAACTATAAAGAATGTAAAGATAATGATTTGTTATATTTACAGTCACATTAGGATAAAAAAAATATCTTTTTAAATCTTGTGCTTTTTAGTTGTAACCAATCACGTTTCTCGATTGATTCAAACCACTACGCAAGTAGAAACAAAACCTACAAGTATCTTATTTTATCTAAAATTGGAGAATAATTGAACATCCAGTATTAAGTTACCAATATAAAATTAAAACATAAATTTCTAGTGTTTTTTTTTGGTCTCTAAAATTAAAGATATTATAATTAATAAATACTTTTTTCGTAAATTTCAGAGACCTTTTGATTCTCGTGGTCTCTGACGTATTTTTCGTCACTTCCTGGACGCGGTCAATGGCAGCGACCCGGCTTCCGGTTTCCATCACTTCTTTCATTTCCAGCCGAAGTACTATAACCATTACGTGATTTCTAGAGTAATGTATTTTATGAATTGAGGAATCCGTTTGCATCTAGAACTTCTTCAGTCATTCTTTTCTGAAAAAGGTAGGTTTTATTTAATTCCTAACCCCCTTTATATTTTTACCAATATTTTTTAAATTCAGAAAAGAAAATATAACTCAGAAATTGGAAAACGTTTTTTACGTTCGTTACAAGGCATTCTTTAATAAAAAGAACTTAGATTTTTTATTATTGTGACTAAACTGAAAATTAATCGTTATACATAATTTTCCCTCTTTATTTTAAAGAAGTAATCATAAATTTAAAAAGATTAGGTTACTTTTCGGAGCAATTTACCGGATCTAGAAAATTCTTTAATAGCTTTCGCAATTTAATATCGATTTCTGTAAGTTCTGTTGTTCCTTAATTATTCTATTAGAAACGGTCTAATGTTAACTAAAATTTGAAAACCGATTTTATAAATTATATAAAGAAATCAGTTACCTCGTGGTGTAAAAAACTACATAACTTAATTTGGAAATTCTCTTATTTCAGCATGATTAGAAAAAAAGGAGTAAATCTAAATTATTAATTAACCTCACGTTGTAAAATCTACAGCAAAAATGTATTTGTATAATCTAACGCTTCAACGTGCCACCGGCATTACACATGCCGTCCATGGCAATTTTTCCGGGAGCAAAATGCAGGAAATTCTCGTTTCCCGAGGAAAATCACTCGAGTTGCTAAGGCCAGATCCAAATACGGGAAAAGTTCATACTCTCTTGACCGTAGAGGTTTTTGGTATCATAAGATCTTTGATGGCCTTTAGACTCACTGGTGGAACAAAAGATTATATCGTTGTTGGATCAGATTCTGGACGAATTGTAATTTTGGAGTACAACCAAACCAAAAATGTCTTCGTGAGGGTGCACCAAGAAACATTCGGAAAGAGTGGCTGCAGGAGAATTGTACCTGGACAATACTTAGCTATCGATCCGAAAGG
The DNA here is from genome assembly GCA_904066005.1 of Synergus itoensis. Classification (NCBI taxonomy): domain Eukaryota; kingdom Metazoa; phylum Arthropoda; class Insecta; order Hymenoptera; family Cynipidae; genus Synergus; species Synergus itoensis. Next base: position 503,632 of record CAJFCP010000111.1, on the reverse strand, counting down.
ACGTTCAGTTATGATAGGTATGGTTTCAAAAAAAAAAAGTAATAATTAAAATTTGAAGAGCATTTTGTACTAAATGATTATATTTATCAGTCCGTGTTTCACCTGAATAATATTGATTAAAACCCTCTGATAATGATGGTACTTTATCTCTTAAAAGGAATTATAACTAAGAAGGTAGAGCAGTTTTATCATTAATGAAAAATGTGTTGCAGGTGCAATCGAGAAACAAAAACTAGTCTATATTCTAAACAGAGATCCAGAGGCGCGACTTACCATCTCTTCCCCACTGGAGGCACACAAAAGCAATACTTTAGTTTATCATTGTGTCGGTGTCGACGTTGGTTTCGAAAATCCAATGTTCGCTTGCCTTGAAATCGATTACGAGGTAAGAATTCAATGGTATTTTGAAAATAAATTATAAAGTTGATGTAATTGTAGAATTAGAAGAATATAACTATAAATTTAATTCCAGGAAGCAGATACTGATCCAACGGGCGACGCTGCAGTAAGAACTCAGCAAACCTTAACCCTTTACGAACTCGACTTGGGTTTAAATCACGTAGTTCGCAAGTACAGTGAACCTCTCGAAGAACACGCAAATTTCTTAATTTCTGTTCCGGGTGGAAATGACGGACCCAGTGGAGTTCTTATTTGCTCAGAAAACTACCTTACTTATAAAAATCTCGGAGATCAACATGATATTCGTTGTCCTATTCCAAGACGGAGGAACGATTTGGACGATCCTGAGAGAGGAATGATATTTGTTTGCTCTGCGACTCATAAAACAAAGAGCATGTTCTTCTTTCTAGCTCAAACTGAGCAAGGAGATATTTTTAAGATTACTTTGGAGACTGACGAAGACATGGTCACTGAAATTAAACTGAAGTATTTCGACACTGTACCTGTAGCATCCAGTATGTGCGTGCTCAAAACTGGATTTTTATTCGTTGCTTCCGAATTCGGCAATCAGTAAGTATTTAAAAAAAAAAAAGAGAGAGAGAGAGCCTGTTGGCAGGCCTGAATTAATCATGTAAATTCTAATATGATTTTTAATCTCAACTTTCCTACCATCTTAGTTATTTGTATCAAATCGCTCATCTTGGTGACGACGATGACGAGCCAGAGTTTAGTTCCGCGATGCCTTTGGAGGAAGGAGATACGTTCTTCTTTGCTCCAAGACCTTTGAGAAATTTGGTGCTCGTTGACGAGATGGATAGTTTATCTCCAATCATGGCTTGCCAGGTAAATAAGACATCTTCTGGTTTCTTTTTGGCAGCACCATCAAGTAGAGAATTGATTTCTCAATAGTCTATTCTCTGTGATGTGGTGCGAGATCAAATGATTTTTGTCGCCTTCGGCCTGTATTTGCTTGCCGAAGTGAAACGAAAAACAACAATGTCTGCTTTTATTACATTCTTATTGCTTAATGCATAACTCTGCATATCATTATTATAAATATAAATATTTTACATTTTTATTTCCTTTTTTAGGTGGCTGATCTCGCAAATGAAGATACACCGCAATTGTATATAGCTGCTGGAAGAGGTCCAAGGTCAACCTTACGAGTGCTGCGTCATGGTCTGGAAGTTTCTGAAATGGCTGTCAGTGAACTTCCTGGAAATCCCAATGCTGTCTGGACAGTGAAACGACGCTTAGACGGTTAGTTAATTATTCATAAGCATATATTCAATGGTCTTTCAAAAGTATGTACTTTTTATAATGAGCCAGAGTTACTTTTTAATTAAAAATATTTCTATGTTGTGTACCAGGACAGCTTTTGAATACACGATAAAAGTAGAGAATATAGGTCATACATTTTTGAGGAACTAGTAAACTTTTTTTTTTCTTTTAATGAATATCTCTTATATTTCCTTTTTTTTTTTTGTTACTTCAGTAGAGAGCTTATCCTTTGTCCTTTTTATTTTTCAATTTAAAAAATCAGTATGAAGCATAAAAAGATTAATATCTTTTTAAAAAGATATTAATAAACCTGGTGGATTGATACACTCTTATCAAACACCAGTTCTCTCTTTCAGGATGTCTGCAGGCTATTGGTTGATCAAGGCAATGACGAATAACTGAAAGGTAAGGAGAGAATTCGAAATTGTCCCGTAGAGGGGTCAATTTATACCACATCGAGAGGAAGAGTTTACATTCACATATTTTCTATTTACTTTGTTTATTTTTGTTGAAGATAGAAATTAATTTTAAACTTGTATTTTTATAATTTTTGAAAACGATAGAGGTAATTATAATATGTTGATTAAAAATTAAATAACAGGAAACGTTTAGCTCTGACTCCGTGAGATCCAGATTTTTTCGCTTTTGTTGAATAATCTATACGATATATTTGATTTCGGTTACAGAGGAATATGACGCGTACATCATTGTGTCCTTCGTCAATGCGACTCTTGTACTTAGTATTGGAGAAACTGTCGAAGAAGTAACTGATTCTGGTTTCCTGGGCACTACGCCAACCTTAAGCTGTTCTGCTTTGGGAGAAGATGCTTTAGTTCAGGTAATTTTATTTTTATCATTAAATTAAGGGTGTTGGACCTTTAAAAAGCACTCGGTATCTCCGGCACCTGGTTCACCACGTGACGGTCGCAAGAAAGTGCAAAAATAACGAATAGGCTTTTGCATCGTTGGAACGCTTAGATTATTTTACAAGCGTGCCTGGTTTCTCGGCCTCGACAAAAATAATGATAAACAATAAAACTTTGATAGAGATAAGCTTCAATTACATTTTTTTAAAAGGAACCTATTTTTTCAGGTTTATCCTGACGGAATTCGTCACATTCGAGCAGACAAGCGAGTGAACGAATGGAAAGCTCCAGGAAAGAAGACTATAGTGAAATGCGCCGTGAACCAAAAACAGGTCGTGATTGCCCTCAGTGGAGGAGAATTGGTTTACTTCGAAATGGATGGTGTATGTAAATTAATCTTTTATTTTTTCATTAAAAGACTAACTTCCGCATAATGTTCTCTTTGTGATGCAGTCTTTTATCTCAGAGATGTAAAATTTGCGGAGAATATGTTGCTCTCAGCACCCTTGCTCGATTCAAGTCATTGGGCTCATGCAAGGGAGCAAACACTCCTATCATTCTGACATTATAATATAACTAAACTATATTAACGTTCTATTTAACAAATTTCTTCTTTCAGACTGGTCAGCTAAACGAGTACACAGAAAGGAAGAAGATGCCCTCAGAAGTAATCTGCATGGGAATAGGAGCCGTTCCTGCTGGAGAAATTCGTGCATTGTTTCTGGCGGTCGGTCTGCAAGACAATACTGTGAGAATATTATCTTTGGATACTGGTGATTGTTTATCACCAAGAAGTATGCAATCTTTGCCAGCAGCAGCAGAAAGTCTCTGTATTGTCGAAATGGGCATGAAAGATACAGATAATTCAGAAGATGCTGCTCCACAGCAATCAAGTCTATATTTGAACATCGGTTTGCAAAACGGTGTATTACTAAGAACCGTTTTGGATCAAGTATCCGGCGATTTGGCTGACACACGAACCAGATATTTAGGTTCTCGGCCAGTTAAACTTTTCAGAATAAAAATGCAAGGCAGTCAAGCAGTTCTTGCAATGAGCAGTCGTTCTTGGTTGAGTTATTACTATCAGAATCGTTTCCACTTGACGCCTTTGTCGTACGAAAGTTTGGAATACGCATCTGGATTTAGTTCCGAGCAGTGTCCCGAGGGCATCGTAGCTATTTCAACCAACACTTTGAGGATTTTGGCTTTAGAAAAACTGGGAGCTGTCTTCAATCAAGTCAGCTTTCCTCTGGAATATACACCTAGAAAGTTTACGATTCATAACGACTCTGCGCATTTACTGATTCTTGAGACTGAACACAATGCCTACACTGAAGAAACAAAACATCAGAGGCGGTTACAAATGGCAGAAGAAATGCAAGAGGCTGCTGGTGCGGAGGAAGCTAATGTCGCTCGAGAACTGGCGGAAGCTTTCTTATCTGAAGAACCCAACGAAGCTGTTTTTGGAGCTCCAAGAGCAGGACCTGGTCTCTGGGCATCTCTCATCCGCATTATTGCACCAACTACTGGAGAAACATTTGAGAAATATCGACTGAAACAAAATTTGGCAGCCTTGAGGTAACTAGTGGCTTATTCTTTACCTACTGCATAATATTTCTCACTTTTGTATAATTTTGACTAATGCTTCTTCTTTTTTCAGCTTGGCCTTGGTTAAATTTGCGAATCAAGGAGATCAACAATTCCTTATTGTCGGAGTTGCGAAAGACTATCAACTCAATCCTAGAATCAGCAATGGTGGATATCTGTATACATACAAGTAAGATTCATTCCAAAATTTCTGTACGTCTATAAAGAGTAGTTAAACACGAATGATGACAATCACACTATCTGCTCAGTGATGATAACCCTGCAGTGCTGACTAGTTTAAAAATGAGTTAAATTAAGGAATCTGGATACTGAATACATGATTGATATTTTAATTTTCCTTTTACAGAGTCAATCCTGATTGTACGAAGCTGGATTTGGTGCATGAGACAGTTGTGGATGAGATCCCACTTGCCATTTGTGCCTACCAAGGACGAATTTTAGTTGGCGTTGGTAGAATGTTGCGTTTATATGATATGGGTAAGAAGAAATTGTTGCGCAAGTGTGAAAATAAACACATTCCACATGCGATCGTTAGCATCAATGCTGTTGGTCACCGGATATACGTCAGCGATGTACAGGAATCTGTTTTTGCTGTGAGATACAAGCGACAAGAAAATCAACTGATAGTTTTTGCTGATGACACTCATCCACGCTGGATCACAACGACTTGTGTTTTAGATTACGACACAGTAGCCACTGCTGATAAATTTGGAAACATTGCTGTGGTGAGTTCACTTTTAAGGAATTAAAATCGATAACCAAGCATTGGCAGTCATTTTTTAAGGAACTTTTTAAATACAATTTTAATCATTTTTTAACAGATAAGACTGGCGAGTGGTATAAATGATGACGTGGACGAGGATCCAACCGGAAACAAAGCCTTGTGGGACCGAGGATTGCTAAATGGTGCGAGTCAAAAAGCAGACACTGTTGCTAGTTTCTATGTAGGTGAAACAGTAATGTCCCTGCAGAAGGCGACTCTAATTCCTGGAGGATCGGAAAGTTTGGTTTACACGACCTTGAGTGGAACAGTTGGAGTTCTCGTGCCATTCACTAGTCACGAGGATCATGAGTTCTTCCAGACTTTGGAGATGCACATGCGCTCGGAACACCCTCCACTTTGTGGCAGAGATCATCTTTCCTTCAGATCGTATTACTATCCTGTAAAGAATGTCATTGACGGTGACCTCTGCGAACAATTCAATTCCATTGAAGCCGTTACCCAGAAGAGCATTGCTCGGGATTTGGATAAAACTTCGTCGGAAGTTTCAAAGAGACTCGAAGACGTTCGCACGCGCTACGCCTTCTAAGGATCTCACTGAGAGAACAAAATAGTATACATCTACTTTTAAAAAAAGTAGAAATCTGACCTGTGTAAGTGTTGAGTATTTCGTATCTTTTCTGTCAATTTTTGTCACTGTAAATAATTTCTTTAATTCCTTAAGTATTGAGAGAATGCATCCCGTTAATTTTATGACTGGAATTTGGTACTGACTTTTGATGGAAAGATTAATTTTTTGTATCGTAAAATACAAGTATTTTAGAAACGTGTAATTGAGTGATTGTCAGATAGAAATTAAATCTTGTATTTATTGCTAAATCGCGAATCAGAAATAAATTCTAAACTTTTTAAAATTAAACTTGAATTTGTCTAATTTGCCCTTTTTGATTTATTCAATTTTGTTCCGTTTAGCTCAGAGCTTATACAAAATTTGTTTCACAGAAAGCAAATTTGCTCTGCAAGCAGGAATTTATTGTTAATGTTTGCGTTGACAATATGTATTCTGTACACTAGTTAGATGTATTCGTTGTTTACTTATGCCTTTTGAAAGATTCTTTTAGTAGTTTTATTTGTTATTTCGTGAATTAGGAAGTGAAAAAGATAGGATTTAGTGATGCAGTAAATCATAATTATTAAGTGATCTTAAATTAAGCTTTTGATATAAAATTCTTTTTCTTTTATAATTACTCTTTCAAATGTTACCTTCAATTTTAGTTCTATTTCGACTGTATGTCGTCGTTTCCATAGAAAGAAAGGTCATGGACAGGCTAAAGTGCTGATTTAAATAATATTCATTCTCGTTATTTTTATTCTTCCCACATACACACTTATAATGAACTTTCACAGATTTCTGATAGTGCGTGGATCTATATTTTCGCTCTTTGTTCTTATGAATAAAGGATTTTAGCTTCCTTTTACTTTTGATATTTTTGTAATGAAGCCAGATGGTACTTTGATAGTAATTTGCAGATAGTAATTTGCAGATCATTCCGAAATAAAAAATGACTCAGAAGCTATAAATGAGGATTTAAATATATTAAAAGTAAACGAAGGAAGTTGTTTCAAAGTCGGTGCTTCAATTTTGTCAATCCTTCACATTTTTTATAGTTTGAACGTTAAATGTTTTTTTATTAGAGAGTAACGACTTGGCTTGAAGACTTCTACATTTTTTTTTTTGCGAACGTAAGTTCTCTTAGAGAGAACCTCGTATCTAAAATCGATAAAACAAGTGCAATTCAGGCACTGAACTCTTGAGGCAGTTATCCAACAATTTCAAAGAAAATGTGATCTGGTTGCACGAGAGATTATTGCTCTTTAAATTATGTACTTTAAACTTTTTACTACTATAATTGATTACATTGAAAAAATTTTGGAGAGGAAACACCAAAATACTGAATTTATTTATTGACAGGATATTTATTTCATTTTTAGTAGAAAACAGAGAAACTCTGACGAACTACTCTAATTTACATTTCATTTATGAGTACATCAAAAGATCTAAAATATTGAAATCGGACTATTGTAGGAAACCTCTCTTCGTTCCTGATAAAGTATCACATCAAAAAGATGAGTAGCTGCTGAAATAGTAATCGATGGTAACACGGAATGGGAAACTTACACTTGGAGAATCTAATTATTGAGAATTCGATGTCTAGCATTATAGGCACGTAGGTAGGTGTTATAGACCATATTCTCTGAATAGCTCTCTCGTGTTTGCTTTTCATGAAATATTCGAACTCTTCGTGAAGGGGCTAGAAGATTGGGCGTTTCTCCAAGTGAATTGCTAATTTCCGGTGTAATTAGTGTTCCGCTTTTGATTCGCTTTTGCCTCGCTTTTTAATGGAATTGGATGCTGAAGAATGAATATAATAAGATTAAATTAAAATCAGGGGACAATTCCATTCAAATTTGTGATGTTTAGAGATCAACTATGAAATTTAAAAGGTGACTATTTCACCTCCTGTGATGCATTTCATGAATAGAGTTTTAATCTCTACATACCTTCAAAATCCAGTAAACTTTTCTGCAATTTTGTAACTAGGTAAATTTTATTACCGGGAAGCATGAAGGAAAAGTGCATTCGAAATTGATAAAATAAAGTTTATAGTCTGCTAGTTTCTAAGAATTTGAAACGAATGGAGAACGTGAATGCAAACCTTCATAAATATTTTACACTAAAAGTTCCGAGTTTGATACTGCTTAGGCTTTTGAAATTTTCAACTAGAAGTGATAGATCATTCCTTCTAAAGTTCTGGACCATGAATAAAAATTTTGAATCCTCATTGTCGAAGCTCAATCTAATAAAAAAAAGTTGCTATGATTCAATAGAAAATCTGCAACGTTATTCAAACCACACAACTTCGGTATGAAACTTTCCTAAACGAAATCTCAACATTCAAAATTATTATCCAGTACCTGTTTTTGATGGCTTGCAAAACTTTAAAGTATAGTGAACTCAAAACTTCTACTAAACTTTTTTTCTCCCTTTGTTGTATTTTTCATATTGAGTTTTTTTCGTATTTAAAACAAAGGAGTGGCGTTGATGGCATTGTGAATTGTTTCCCTTGTTTAAATTTTCGCAATTCAACAATAAAAGTGGATACGAGATGTTCCTGTGGGTGAAGTAAACTCTGTCAGGTTTTATTTCAATTTATATATCCAGTTTGATTGGAAACTGAAGTACCAAGCCCGATAATTCCTGAAAATATTGCACAAAACTTTTGCAAAATATTTTATTAAAACTTTTATGATTAGAAAGAGTTCTAAGCTTTCTTGAGACTCGTTCAAAAGTTTTAAGATAATAAGATCTTATAAATTGTCTTCAAACTCAGATCGAGATCACTGATGAATAATGAAATTAAAAATTTAAAAAGGAAATTCATTCTCGAATAAAAGATGGATTGACCTATTTCAAAAATGAGGAATAATATAAATGTTTCCTCTAGTAGAAAGGAATTATGTTTTGCTATCTCATGCTCGAACGAATGCACTATACAGTTACATATTTAATTTACAACAACTATTTCTATTCTAAAATAGAATTTTGAATTTAGTTAACTGTTAATAATTAGACAATAATTTGTTATTTCAAATTCAAATAAAGTACTACCTCATTTTTGGGTCTATTGGATATTGAACAGTAAATGTACCTTATTTGATACCACTGAAAGGTTTCTCCCTGTGTAGGTATATTTTCACAAACGGAAGCTGACATGTCATTTGCATGCTGGCTCTGCTTCGCGCTCTATTCAATTCTCTCCATTCATTTTTTCCAATGTTCATAAATTCACAAAACCTAGCTCCCTTCTCACTTGACTTTCCAGTACACATTTCCAGTAAGCTGAAGTGTAAACGCTGGTATACACGAGTTATGCATTGTACCTTACAAATTTAGCTAATTGCGATTGATTATATACCCAACGAAATATTTTCAAAGATTCCCATCTAATAGAAATCTTAAAAAATTCTATATATTACAATTATTTCATTTCAAATTATTCTATAGACTTTTTCTATCAAGAATGAAAAGACTTCTCAAACAAGTGTCCTGTTTGTCAGTTTTGTGTCGTTTCTTCAGTTCGAGATTCCAATAAATCTCTTCTACCAGATCACAAAAATCTAAAAGGAATCTCGACCATCTATAAATAAGATCCACCCTAGCCGCCACCCTTAGAACGCAGACCACAATTCGCTGTCATAGGCCTCGGATTTTCTTCTGACCTTATTTTCGAGTTCTCTCTCCTACATGAAAAATTGTCCCGTATCGATCAGAGCAGAGACGACTAATTCTGTCTTTCCCTGGCGGGTACCATCTACCGCGCGATTCTATCCCCGAATTTGTAGCCGCGGTCTGTCAGCGAATTTCTCCCCTGTCTCGAGAGTCTCTCGATCCTTTTTACATCGCAGCGGGTCAGCGGAATGGATGGGGTTGTTCTCGGATCTCGCGTCCAAGGACCATAAGGACATAAGTCCAACGCTCCACCTTCTTCGGCGCCTACGAGCAACGTTCCGCATAGGGGTGGGGACCAATGGGGAGAAAATTGTGGAATTCAGGCTACGGGCTGAGGGTGGTGAACACAGCAGCTAGACGGGAGAGCAAAAGAGAGACAAGAGAAAGAGAGAGAGACGCCGATCGATGCATCGAGGCGTCGGGACGCCCAGCGGCCAAGCCCCGAGCTTTTACCTCCACTCGGAGCAGAATCCGACCGCAACCCGGCTTGCACGCGTGCATTCGCGCGTTGGCCGTCAGGTGCACAACACCCTGGATACACTGCACCAGATTAAATAATATAAAACTAGATTATGTATAATAAGTAAGAGTATATATCTATATGTATGTAATTGACTTGAATTGTTGATTTGAAGAATTCGGTTTTGCGATTCTCTTTTTGACTAGTTTCGTCGCATAGAGATAGAAGCTGTCACTCGTGGTCCCTGACCTGAAAACGTCAACATCAAAGATGCTCAGCAGGAGTGCGCGGAAGGTTTTTCTTGAATTTGAGAATAAGAGCGGCTCTAGGAGTGTTTTGCAGTACTGAGACCGCATGGTGGCGACGGAAAAGGTGGTGGCGGCGGTGGTGGCTGAAGGTAGTGGTGGTGGTGGTGGTACTGTTTTTTCAAATAACGTGCAGCCGCCCGAGCTTCGAATATCGCAACGTGCGACTCGTGCCCAGGGGGCTAGACAAGCGAAATTGCGATTCTCGCGAGGTCCGTGATATGCCCGACCCGCTGACAGCCGATTATGGTGAGTTTTTCTCAGCTTTCTTCTCTTTCTTTGAAACGTAAAGCAGCTTTCGGGGAACAAAGAGGTTTGAGTGCCATTCGCGCTGCTTCTGCGGCCTCTCCTCGATATTTTTCTACCCTCTTTGGCACTTGTGCGTTTCGAGGGGACTGTTTCTTGTCATTCATGCTACTCTTGACGTGTTTTTCAATTAAGTACTCCTCTGCACTCTTCTTGAAATTTAGGCAAGATCACGGTTTTGAAATCCTGAGAGCGTCAAGACGGGTTCTAGAAAAAATATTTATATTCAATATGATATTTAACTTACTTTAACTTGTTGGGGAAATTTGATTAGGTGTTGCCTTGTATTCAATGATTTATTATTCCCTAGGCAGGTGTTTGTCAATTATCTCTCGAAATAGAATAGAATTTTAATTCCAGATCTTAAAATGCTTGTATTTGTTGGGTAAACTATTTGATTTTCAGAGATTGTCATGTAAAATTAGGTAAATGAAGGTGTTACCAACTACTATAATATTTATTGTCCCCAAGGCAGTTTGATTAATTTGGCTCTCAACGTGTTTTCAATTATGTAGTCCTCTGTTCTCGCTTCAAAAGTTGCACAAAAGCACGTTTTTGCAAATACTCGTAAGCAAAAAAGTACCTGGAAGAATACGTCGTTCGCATTAGTTAGGGAAATATTATTTTTTTATAAAGAATAATTTGTTGGAATACTGAATATTAAATTTTAAATATAAATTTGAAAGCTTTTATATTAATTAACTAATAAATTGTTATATATTTATCTTATAAAACAATTTAAATTTGAAAGGCTATTGTCTAGACAAAAACTTATTACACGTTATTCACAATCTATTTGCTCAATTATTTTGTAATTCAAATATATAGATGTGCGCTTTAAAATTCTAAATTCAATTTGCTTGACAAAAATTAAGTTTATAGTTTCTCAGCTGAAAGCTTTTTTTAAAAAACAATTGTTTGGTATTTTTCCCTTTATTCTTTATACCTTTGCAAGTTTATTCAAAAAAGTATCTATTTTAGAATCAGTCATTAAAACTCTATAATATTATCTTTTCATTACAGACTCTATTATTCACACAAGAGAAAATTACTTTATATATAATATAATCTGCTGAAACGTACCAGAGAAACCTCGTAGTTCTATCTAATCTCAATTTAGATGGTAAAGTGAATTGGAATGGAAATCAGCTTCGGATATGAGATCAATTTTCTCATGGAACGGTTCTAAATTTCTCAAGCTTCAATCCATCAGAGAAATAGCATGACCTATAAACAAAATAAATTAAATATACAGTCTTTAAAAAATCTAATATCCTCGCTGATGAGAATGTAAAAATAAGGAATTCAATTTAAAAACTAGGTTTAGTTTAAATTAATTTTTTTTTTGTTTTCTAAAAGTTCCAGGATTTTTGAAATGATTAATATTATTAATTGACAGCCCAATCAAAAGCTAATATTTTCATTTTACCAGAATAAATTTATTCATAATTTGCTGCAGACGAACTGCAATAAATTAAGTTATTCTACTCTGCTCTGTATTCAAGCTTAATCCGCATTAGTTTCTCTTATCCTCTATGAGTCATGTAACTAATATTTCCTCGGTGCTTCATTCTGAAAACAATCCACTTAAGCCAAAGAACATCTTCCCACACAGAAGTTCTTCGCAAGAAAGATAACTTTTGTTCACTTTGATTTTGTTTTCCTTTGATTATGACAATTATTAAACTTATTAGCATGCAACTTCAAATACTACAAAGACTAAATTGAAAGTATATTGTCCAATATATATTAATTAATCAATTTTTAGGAATTATTTTATGTTTGCCATTTTACCTTTTTCCGCGATTTGGATTATTAATTTATACATTCCTTTGTTTATTTGAACTTTTTCAACATTTCTTCTATTTTGAAATCAACGCTTTCAACTGGCTAAAGGCGAAGCAAAGTTCTATTTCACCATTGATAAATCTATTTGAACCAACGAAATAACTAAGGATTCTACTTGATTCTACTCGAACCCGAAGTTGAGCTCCCGAGCTCAACTTCAGGTACCAGCCAATAGATTTCTCTTGGCTCAGATGGCCTCCTAGGTTCACAATCAAAATTCAACAACACTCCTCTCCCTCGAGTAAATCATTTTCACCGATACTAATAATAAGTAAAAAAAAATACAAGTTTCATTATTTCCTTTTTTTTTAACGCCAGGAAAGATATGAAACAATTGAACATATTTTTTCCCATCATCGACAGGAGAAAATTACTGGCACCATTCCAACTCCAGGAAAAAGGTCGGTGGAAACTACCAACCTCACGCTAATCGTGAAAATGTTCGACTTTTCCACTACTATAAGCCAGCGCTTAAAATAGAATTCTTTTTTTTAAGCCAAAAAGAGAAATAGAAAAAAGTCAAACACTAAAAAGGACTTTTTTCTCGTTCTTCAGTTTCTCTGAAATGCAATTCTGCTTCAAAGAACTTCTGTCGAAACACTTCAGTTGTCAAAAGCAAGAAGAGGTTTCTTTTATAAAAAAAATAAAAGGAAGTTAATACTATGCACCATGAAAGCTGACTGAGTAAAGCAGTTTCCTGAAATTGACAAGTTTAAATTAGGTTGTCTACCTCTCAAGCTCTTCAAGTACTTGCATTATGTGATCAACTATTGAAATAAGTTTACTGAGATATACATAAAACTAGGTTTAAATTTGATACAATATTTTATACTGGCTAAAGCTATCGAAAAGCCCCTCAAAATAAATTTAGAGAGCGAATAGCCTCTAGTAAGGAAGAATATAGATGACCGGATCAAAGGCAGTACGTGGATTATGTGGCGGCTTTTTCGCATCGTATTTTTTTTAAGTGCTTCCTCCAGCACTCATAAAAATTGTGCTAGGTACTATAACTTAGTGATCTTTACTAGAAGTAATGTTTATTTTGTTCTCGGAAATCGAGTTATTTATTTAGTTTTATATTAAAAGCTTGCTCTCTAGTAATTTATGAATGGCCCCTGAAATATAGTAGATACATTTGTCTTTTATTAGTCTGTGGTCAGATAACAAATTTTCTCTTGATGTGATATATTAATTTTTGATACGAGGGTCTTGCAATATAATCTAGGGGAAATTAATGACAATCATTAATTTTAGATGAAGCTTACATTGGATTTACCTGTTTAATTTACAGTTTGTGATTTAGTGCAAGAACTTTTAGTTAATAACCGAGCCACTAATTCAGCTGTAAATGTACAACGTTAGTGTATGCCACCTGACTCACAATGCATACTGTATACAAATGGAATATGTACAAAGCATTGAATATGTAAGGTATGTACATATTCAACGCTTTGACGAAATACATTTACATTCTAGAGAGACTATAACGATAAAGTATTCTTGTTACTAATGGACTGTTGAACGTCGGATTTACTCTCTGAAACCCCTAGGCCTTTAGTTACAATATCACCCTATTCTTTTAGTTCAATCTACCCTCCCTAGCATTTTTGCAATTTCTATGAGGGAAAAAAGAATACATTTCCAAAGGTTTTAACGATTTATTGAAAATCTGAACACCGGCTATTTAGAAAAGAAAAACAAAACTTTTTAGAACAATAATATTTATAAAAAAACTCAATCTTCGAGAAAAGCCGTAGGGTCTAGCAATTTTTCCATTCCGATGGAGAAAGAGTAAATTTTCAAAGGCTTCTAAAGCTTTAACGATTTATAGTGAAATCTACCTGCTATTAAAGAAAGCTGATACGAACTTTTTAGACGACTATCGACTGGCATTTCACTCATTAAATCTATTTCAATTTCAAAATTGAACAATTTAAATTTTATATTGAGAATGTTGAGCTGAAAGGGCAACACCCTTAAAACCATAAAACTTTAGACGATTTTTATTTGTAATTAAACGTTTAAATTTGTATAAATGTTTATTGTTCTAATTTTAGTTTCTACTCCTCACGTAAAAAATTATTTTGACCACCGATTCTTCAAATTAAAGGAGTTTAAGAGACGTGTTATAAAAATCGTTAAAAAAGAAACAAGCTCTATATAAATCTAGACTCTGCGACATCATCAGTAACACGAATCTTCATCCTGATAATTTGTATCTTTACTATTTTTATATTTTAGGAAAAAACCAGTTTTATGAGACCTTTAATATCGAGATAAATAATAAGATAAGAAATCTGAAATAAAACTTGTAAGAAAATCTTCAATTCTTTAAGAAATTAGTCTTGATACTTACAATAATAGACCATCCATTTTTCTAAACCAATTTCATACTTAGTTTCTGTCCTAGGCTCTCCAAGTTTGAATTATTAAAGGAGTTAAATGACACTAATAATCCTTTCCATCTACATACAAATTTTGAGATTATTCTTGAAATTCTGGGATACGTTGAATTCTGAATATCACTTGTCAGATATTGTAGAACAAACCATCCAAATTTACCAACAAGAGTTGTGTCTGTGCATGTCTGAAACAAGAATCAGTACATTATCAGAAGTGCCGTTTGTGAGTTTACTTACATTAGTTTCGAGTTCTAAACTTCTAACATCAAAAGTTTTCCAATTCTCAACATTTAAATTTCATATTGTATCAAATTTTGAATTGTAATCCTCAAAAATTACATTGATGGAACTAAATATTCTAATAGGTACTATCTTGACAGGAAATCCGATTTCATAATTTCCTGTTAAACTCTAAAGCCCCTTAGTACTATTAAAGGAATTATTAATATTATAATCTGTTCTTATCCTGCGTTTTACGAAGGGAAGCTTAATTTGTGAGATGAAAGATGAAATTGTGAAATATTATAATCTCCTAACTCTTTGCGGTACAAAGCACCTACATTTTGTCCCGAAAAGTCCATCTCCATTGTCGATCGCCTGCTGCTTTAACGTAGCAAAACTTAATTGAAGTCGGAATTGCGGGACAATGATGTAGGAACGCTTTTCCAGAGTTATACGCTAGAATAACTACAACCGTGTAATTTAAGGACGTCAAATTGTTTGGTAGACTTTGGAGTAAAAGTTAATTAAAACCCTATACGCTAAACCTTTGGACCGGTTTGTTAATTTCTAGACTCTCGTACTCTATAACACTAGCAGTCACCACAGTATCTATTGTTATTAAAAAAGGTGAAAAGGTGATTTTTTAAAATAAAAATATGTAGATAAGAAATAGGTTTCAAAAGAGTTTTAGAATTTTAATAAGATTTTAATACAATTTGAATGATTTTAAAGAATTTGAAGAGATTTCAAAGAGACTTTAACTGATTTTAGGGAATTTCAAGAGATTTTTATTGATTTCAAGATTTGAAGAGACTTTAAAGAATTTTAAGATATTTAAAATGATTTTAAGGGCATGACCAATATACCTTATTCAAAAATAAATTATATTTTGACATTTTAGGAGAGAGCTGATGCCGGGGGTGGTCAGGGACGGTTTCGAGTAGTTCTGCTCACTGTTCTGATAGCCCTGGTAGATGCTGCGAGAGCTGCAGGTACTGGTACCTGTGGTTTAGCGGAATTGACTTGTCGGGATGGGCACTGTGTACCAGGAGATGCCTATTGCAACGGAATAGACGACTGCGGAGATGGAAGCGACGAACCCGCTCTCTGCACTCCCTGTAATCGAACCTATCACGGTCGCATTGGGAGAACTTACAAGCTGGAGCTTACACGTCCCGCCGAGGGACGTCTTCCGTTTTTGTGTCACTTAACGTTCACCGCAGGGGGTCAGGGCCTCGGGGAATTCGTTCAACTTCTTTGGGACGCCTTCAGCATAGGGCGGCTTGATCCCGACGGCAACACTCTTTCCACCAATTGCCCTGAAGGATACATGCAGCTTCTAGAACTCGGAAAGGCTCTTGCTGATAGTTCCTGGTGCGGACCTGGTGAAGGAAGAGCCACCTATTACAGTGAAGCGAGTACTGTTACTGCATCTATTCGTCTCTTTCACGCTCCTTCAATCGTTCCCTTTGAGTTTCGACTTCGATATCGTTTTGTCGCTCGTGAAGAAGCAGTCGCACGTTTAGGAAAACCTGAGTTTCCAATTGAAAGGGGTTCTCCAGTACCAGGAACTTACTGCTCGAGAGATTTCTACGAGTGCCACCAGAAGAAATGTCGAGTCCAGAGTCCAAATTACCCAGGAGAATATCCAAGAAATACGAGTTGCTTGATTACCCTACGTCAAAAGTTTGTTCCTACTTGCAAACATGCTATGATATCAGTGAAGGCAAGTTCGACGAGTCTTGCAGGTTTGGCAACGAGCAATTCGACTCTCAGTGTTTGGCAAGATTGCCCGATAGAAAGAGATCGTTTGATTTTCAGAGACGGGTCTCATCTAGATGATCCTGTTTTACTTATTTATTGTGGAGGTCCTTTGCCGAAAGTTACCGCGAGAGGTTCGACGATGCTGGTAGAATTTCGCAGCTCTCCGATGGCGATTCCTCTAGGGGCGTCGAGCCTTCGACTCGAGATGGACATTCAGGTCATTTATGTGGATTCAGATGGAATGGATTTTGCACAAGGAGCCCAGGGTTGTTACTTTTTCGTTAATGGTACCGCGAAAAGAAGCGGGATTCTAAGAGCTCCTCTGCACGCTTTGCCTCCTACTTCGAGCTGTACTTGGAATATCAAAGGTGCAGTTGGAGATCGGGTTTGGATTTATTTTTCTTCTTACTCCCAGAGAGATCTGACTGGAAATCTGGAGAACAACTCTAGTGTACAAATTGAGCCACCGTGTACCGTGAAGATGACCTTCTGGGACGGAGCTCCTTCAACGGGTATCCCAATGGCTGTGTTGTGTGATGATTTTCCTAGGATTTGCGCTCATGCAGCTTTGAGAAATGCTACCAGAACCACGAGACCCTGTACGGATGAAGAAAGCTATTTGACGATAGCACCAAGTCTTCTTTTAAGAATGGAAACAACTCCAGGGACCATTCTTCACACGGTGAACTTTCAAGTAAGTGGAAGAATTAAGTTTGAAAGTTTGCTTGTGTAGAATTTATTTAGCAAATTTCTATTATTTTCGCAGTGTTCAAAAGGGAACGCATAACTTCAATAGTGACTATTTTTTTTAAGTAACGTTCTGAACACTGATTTTTTAGTATTCGCCGTTTTGATACTTACACCGTACATTTGATCAAGCACTTAATTTCAGCATCCTATCCTCGCTCTCTTATATCAGCTGTTATATTTTTTCTTCTCCAACATTTTAATCCTAAAAAAATACCAGCCTTTTATTATTTCTCCACATTAATTTACGATTTGGTTTCCTTATAACCGTAATTTTGATTTACCCTGCTTAGTTTTTTGCCTCACGGAACACGACGAAGTAGCGATCCTATTCTAGGCCCGGTACGAATTCATCTCCACTCTGCAAGGCGGAGAACCCTGGGGTGATGGAGCGTGCAGCAGAATCTGGCGAAAAGTACAAAGCGGGGAGGTGACTTCGCCACGCGATGTCCGACTCTTCGGCAGAGGAGGTTCTTCCAAGCTGGACTGCAGGTACAGAATCGAAGCTGGACCCGGTGAAAGGGTAAGACTAACGCTTCATAACGTCAGTCTCGGAGAGTCAACTTCCTGCGCCAGTGAACCTGATCCCCACTCGGGAAGACCAAGATGTGTTCAAGACATTGGCAACAGAGAAGCCAGACTCACCCTCTACGAAGCACCATGGCGTGATGTTCGGCTTCCCAGAGCCTGTCTTTGTGATAACACCTCCAATCTTCCACTCGTCCACATCTCCTCAGGAAGAGCCCTAGAAGTCACCTTCTTCGTGGATCAACAAGCACCTTACGAAGACTTCCACTCCCTCTTCTTCTATGCTAGCTTCGAACTCATCCGGGCACCAGACTGTCCTAGAAAGCAGAGAGTTCGTGGAGAAGGTATTAACATATTTTTAAAATTAAATTTCTTTGAGTTTCATTTGGTTTGAATAATTAATTTGATTTAAGTCTTCTATAAACTTTACATTAAAATTTTTTAGAAAACCATCCCTTGTTTGAATTTTTGATAAGCTCCAGCCTTATTTATCTGTTTCAGGTGGTGAATTAAGGTTTGTCTCACCTCCACTTTCGCGTCCTGACATTTATTGCGAGGGTCTTCCTTGGTTGGTTGAAGCAAGAGACAACAGATCCCTCTTTGTTTTAACCTGGGGTTGGCTCTTACCACTTGAGTCACCTCCTGTAATAGAATCTGCTGAAAGTATCAAGTGTCCCACCACAAACCGAGTGCTGCTCTACTCAGGCTGGCCACCGAAGCTTCTCAAGGTCGTTTGTCCTGCAGAACCGGGATCAAAAGATTTTGCGGTGCAAGTCTTCTCTGAAGAGTGGTTAGGCAGAGCAGAAGGTAAATGGCCAGGCCCACCTAGACCACCCGCCCTTCTCGTCGAGTTCATAGCTCGAGAGCCAGGCCAAGCTGCCGCTTCCTGGCTGGAAATTTCCAAAAGCAGATCAGCTCTAAGAAGACAGTTGCGTCTTCCAGAAAGAGGTATCGAGAACGAGACTCTTCTTTACGGAGATTGCATTCACAAGTGTCCTGAGTTGGGAGCTTGCATCTCTCCTAGCTTGTGGTGTGACGGAAGAGTTCATTGTCCTTCGGGACACGATGAAGCGAATTGTGGAAGTGGTGCTAGGTTGTTGGGATTGTTACCTTCGGCGATGTGGATGGTGGTCGCTGGAGTTGCTGGAATTGTCTCTGCCTTTGCGTGCCTACTTGCTATCCTGATAAGCAGGTACCTGAAATTACACAAGACAGAATTTTTAATAAATTTATTTTAAATAACGTAGAAAATACTTGAAGGACATTAATGAAAGTGTCGAGAACAACGGCTAATTATCAATTTCATTAAAGTAAGAGATCGATTTCTTGGCTCAAGTCCAGCACAAAGAGTAAAGAAGAGGGAAAATATCAGGTTAGATAAGGCAGCTAAGAAACTGTGACAAGTAATTTCCGGCAAGCAAAGCCAGAGTTTTTTTTTTATCCAACTGCAAAATCAATAAACACGTCTTGTTGAATAATTTAAATTATCTTAAAATATCCTCGACTTCCTTTGAATATACTTCACGGTGTTATAATCTTTAGAAGTTGTATGAGAGTTAAATTTATATATAAGAGCAAGTATAATTTATTAGTTTCACGTTAGCAACTTAAAGATGTATTACTAAAGTTACATGGCGCTTCTAAGAGCTCGTATTCTGCCAAGTAAAACTTTATACAATATACTCGTGGGTAGATTAAATAATAGGATATTGTAAGCTACTTCTTAGAGAAGTATCATCTAAAAATTAAACTATGTGTTTCTTTTTTTTCAAATTTATCGTATTCCTAAGGATAGAAAAATCTCTGAAAATCCAGATTTTCCAGGTCGCTAGAGACTCTGTTTTCTGGTTTTCTACTTGCAAACAATGAATAGGCAGGATGGGGTGGCGCTTTAGACTTCGGAGCCTAAGGGCATCGGCAACCTTAATCTAAAATTTTCCCAAGATATCTCGAGGCTAAGTGTTTTATCGCAACTAGAACATAAAATTTCAAGATAGAGATATATCAAGGAATCAGGGTGGGAAGCGTTATTCCAGATACAAAGATCAAATTCTGATTACCTTTGCCTTCTTTTTTTTTGTTTCTTTCTTTTAATAAGTAAATAAGAAAAATTCATAATCGATATGGTTTTGATTTTAGGTCAAAGACACGTGCAAAAAGACTTCATTACAAAGGAACAAAGAAATGTAAGCCTAGACGCGCGCCGACGGAAGAAACACTTTTGGGAACATCGTCCTGACAGCAACATCCCGGTTACGTGGAATATATTCACGTAGACCGGGAGACCACCGTGTAGCGAATCTATTCTGTGCTTCACCGTCCACTGAATTTACTTGAAATCATTTTCAAGTGCCAGGATCAAGATGAGAGTATCCGTTTCCTAGCAAAATGGACTCGATCTCTTTCTCCAGTGTAGATAAATCATTCAAGAGTGCTTTGCTAAAAAATCTCTCATCGCAACTCTAATAAAAAGACAGGGTCTTCGGAAAATTTCTGCATCGAATAATATGATACTTTTTAAGTAGAAAATCTTTCAGCAACTTCTATATGAAATTGAAGATTGCTGAAAGTATTCTTTCCACTAAAAAGTATTATATATCCCGGTATAAGCCGACTATTTTCTTCCCGTAGGAATTCATTCATTATAAAACTGTAGGTGCTGTAGCGTTGGAAAGTATGAACAAACACAGAGGTCAAATAAGGATATATTATATCGAGTAAGAGATACCTGAACTACGACGCATCGATTCTATTAAATTCGACATTTTTCGAAAGACAATTCTAATCATCACAGTACCTATTGTCACTAAAAAAAGGTGAAGAGGTGAATTTTTTAATAAAAATAGGTGAGAAGTAGATAACAACAAAAAATTGAAACAAACTTAAATCCACAAAACGGAAATACTATAAAATTTGGCTAGAAGGAGAAAAAACTTTGACGTGCAATCCAAATCAATAAAATTTAAATTGATAGTTAAATTGAAGGGAATTATCGTGTAATTGCAATGTTAATCTTTCACGAGATTTAACTTTATCAATTGAAAAAAGGTGAAAAGATGACAAATCCCTAGAATACGTGAAATAGGTAAACAAATACAAAATTAAAACTGTGATGATTGCAATTCTAATTGTGAATAAAGGACTGGAAAATGTATCTATTCGTCAAAGTTAAAAGTTGTTATAGTCTAGCGATAACCAAAATTGGCAGATTGTATAGTATTTAGTAATGGTTTAAAACTATTTTTCCAGTCGCATTAAGATTCGATGATCGATAATCGATGCCGAGGTAGAAAACCGTGATTCGTAATCCGAAACTTAAAGAGAAGATACTGGATTCGTGTGTGATAAGTCTATTTTGATAGAATACCAAGTTTTGCGACACCAGTCTTGGCTGTGACAAAAGAAATTAATTCCAAAGTTGTAAAATCCTCTCTTCTCTTTGAATTTCAAGCTTTGAATGACCTTACGAAAAGGCTCAAAGAAACGTCAGGTCGTTCAATGTAATTATGGAAGCAATACTCTTTAGTAAAATTTCATTTTCTGACGAGGGAATCTTGATTAATCCTAGATATTTGCTCAGTTTAACTTCTCTCAGTTTGACTTCTCTCAATTTAACTTCTCTGAGTTTAAATCTGTATCTGGTCTTCCCACTTAGAGTTTCCTTTACGACGGTGATGCACACTGAATAAGTCGCCCAACACGCATTTGCACATCCTGAAACCAAAAAATTTTTCTACACTAACTTATACATTTAAATCCAAAGGTTTATTGCCTTACATATACTGACACACACCTATACACGCAATATGTATATTGTGACACACGTGTGCCAATTACTGCCGTTTTTTACAAAGTCTTCGATTTTTTGAAGGAAAGTTGGAAGATACGTTACGGTTACGTACCTCTAAAAGCACTTTCTATAAAGCTATCATCATACAAGTTCTCATCGTGTTTTGCGAGGTTTTGTATCTCTCTAATCAATTTAATTTCAGTAGTTGTTACAGCCAAATCACTTTTGTATGAAAATATAATGATCCTTTTAGGAAATACGTAAATTAAGGCCACTCTTGAAACTTTTATGGTAAAAGTATGGAAAGTGGTTTAAAAACTAGAAAAAAAAAGACATAGTTAATTACAAAAATCAAGCTCGTTACGGATCAAGAAAAGAGAAAAAAGATCGTGAAAGTGTAGTTTATTCTTTATTTTGTGATAGATGCAAATTGTACGTCATTAAATCAAACTCGAAGAAGCTGTTGTGATGGCGAGATATATATGTAAAGTAGATATATTAATACTGTTTTAAATCAGAGTTGGAACAAATATTTAGAAAATTATGCATAGATAAACTACAAAAACGAGCAGATACTCAAATACTGCAAATTCTTATTAAAATTTTTAAACACTATTATTTATTGTAAATATTGTTTATTTTAAACTATTCTTTTTGGAGAAAATGAAGGGTGTTGGGTCCAAGTTCTGAACTCAAAATTTGAATTCTTCATTTTACTTAACAGATGTTGTAATTAGTCTATAAAGCGACAAGATATGTAATTCCAATAATTGTTGAATAAAATGAGATGTAATTTAAAAATTAGAATTTGGATCCAATACCCTTAAAAAAATTTTTGCCTAAATACTGTTTCATTTTCTCTCTTTCCATAAACCGTAACATGCCTGTAACATTACAGAAGTATAAAGATCAGTATTGAAAACTAATTGAGTCACTAGCAGCTAGAGTGAGGCAATTAGTTCTAATAAATAAGAGGTGCCAGTATTTTTATTAGATTAACATATTATAAAAAAATCGACATTTTCAACAGTGTATGCTATAAAAAGAAAAGAATAGTATGTATCTTATTGTTGGGACTACAATTAGCAACGAAGAGGAAAAAATAGCTCACAGTAAAATAAAAACTGAAAGTCGTGATATTTCAGTAAATTAACATTACCTAAACAAATTAAGATGCGCACAATCAATTTTTTTCCACTTATTTTGCATACTTTAGGTTTTTATTATGCTGTGAATTTTTGATGATGATACCTCTATAAATACAATTTAACCTATCATGAAATAGAATTTAACTACAAATATTCCTAAAAAAATCTTAAAACAAAAGAGTAATATTTCACTCAAAAATGTTATCTCAGGATATTCTTTAATTTTTAAAAAGAAACGTATAATTAGAGAGAAATAAAAACTAGATTTTGATTTCTTTTTAACTAGACGAATATAAAACTAATATAGGAACCAGAAGCGAAAAAGATTCGTTTACCAACAGAAACGAAATATAAAATAATAATAACTGTTTCATAAATTCACAAGTCATTCATGTGACTGTATAGCAGTACATCAAAAATCGAATCAAACGCTTTCATCGACATCAATTTTTTTCAACTGTTAGTCATTTTTGCACTGAAAGCATTTAACTTTCATTTAGAGTTGCACGAATATTGAATTAAAAAATCTCATCTACGATCACCGCTGATAAAATATACATTATAATTCATAAGATCTACTCTAACATGACGCACTGTAATACTTATGTATACATCCGAGTTCCAAATAAAAGCAACACCTCTTGTAGAAAACTTTACCTTTTTAATTTTTATTATCTATCATGCGTCGTAAAAAGATATTTATGGTAAATGATCTAAACTTATGAATTCGAGCATTTTCAATGTTTGAAAATTAAATTTTTTTTTAAAGATTTGAATTTAAGGCGTTGGACCCAAGTTTTAAGCTCAAAATTCCATTCTCCATTTTACTCAACGAAAATTATCAATAAATATTTTTTCGCTCTGTAGCGTTAATCTTTTTTCAAATATAAGACTGCATACAAAGCGAAAAAATATTTAATTTCGATACTTTTTGCATAAAACGAAGAATTCAAAATCTAAGTTCAAAATTGAATATTTTCATTTTACTTAAAACATATTTGAATTAGATATTTTACCGCTCTGTACGCATAATTCTAGTTAAAAATTGATTAATCCTACAGAGGGAAAAAATTTCAAATTTAATATTTGTTGAGTAAAATGAAGAAATCGAATTTTTAGATTATAACTTAGCTCCAACACCCTTAAAGAAAAATAATATACCACTAAAAAGCTTTGAATACTCAGTAAATTTAGAATCGATTATCAGACCAAAGGTTCTTTAATTTTCAGATGGAAAAATGGAGAAGACAAAATAGTGAATATTTAGAGAAGCTGTATTTGCGTTGTAGCAACAGCCGCTCTCGTTTCGCAAAAAATATCTTTCATCTCTTGCAGCACTTATTGACCCAGATGTTCATTTATGGTTTGCGAGAGAGCTTTTCCAAAGGAGATCGAATGAGTACTGAACCTTCAAGCAAAAAAGTTTAAATAAATATATGTATATTAATTATGACAACTAAAAATACCCAATTACAAATATTAATTTCATTTTAATTTATAAAGAGAAATATTAATAAAATATTAATCTCTTTTATAAAGAGAAATATTAAATTATCCTAAAAGAGGTGTTAATAAAATTGTACATTTTAAATTAAACCTCCCTTGAAAGGTTTACTCTTATTCGTTTAAATTATTTCCTTTCTTCCTTTGTAGATATGTAAGGACTGTAAAACCTTGGTAATTCTCCTCTAATAAATAGCGGTATTCAACTTCTTTTTAAAAAGATGCTTTAATATGCTTGGTTTAAAAACGTTGAAGTAGATTACTGCCTCTTGAGGTATGTAAAGTGGCTATTAAAGTAGAGAGTATATTTTCAGTCTTACTTGCCTCGTATTTTAAAGCTGCCAATTCAAAAGGATTCTGAGATAAATTTTAATTATATATCCAAGTAAAATCTGAAACTAATTTTATTTCAAACTTTTATATGTATAAACCCTTCGGAAATCAGAAATGTTGAAATATATCGAGTTTTTGAAATCCGTAGAGTACTCTAAAGTTATGAGTGATGAGCAAAATGCAATATCTGGAATAGATATGCCTTTTAAATTTCGATAAGCAAAATGCAGATATCAATTTGTATTGGATTCAATTCCCATATTTTTTAAATTCTACGTGACGTATTTCATGAAATTTTAATCTTGAACTAATTTAGACGTTTTTAGTTATCAAGGGGCCGTCCTTAAATTACGTAAGGCTGTTTTCTGGAATTTTGACCCACGTACCCCCCTCTGTAAGGGTCCGTAAGTCTTGAACGCCCCCCCCCCCTTATCTTACGTAATTTTTTTCGAATAAATTTTTTCTTAATGTGTCGTGTGAGACAATATAAAAACGTCGACTCTTTTCAAACGAACATTTATTACTATAAGGGAGAGATTAAAAAATTACATGAAATATAACATTTTGTTATTTTTTTTTTTTACCTCTTTGGCGAGAAATCACATATGAACGTTTCTATGTAATAGATATTAATGTATTATATTTCAGATATTATTTGACGAATCAGAAGTCTTTGCTGTGGTGGTAGACTAATAATCTGTTTTTTCCGTTATTTAAATTTGATTTTCAGTGATTTTCAAAAAGGAAAAAATCTTACGTAAGAAAGTTTTTTGACCACGTACCCCCCCACGTAAGGTCAGCATAGAAAAATGCTTAACCCTCCCTCCCACCTAAAAACCTTACGTAATTTAAGGACGGCCCCCAAGTGCCAAATTAGAGCATTTGGCCAACTTTCAAGAACATTACTTCAAGAGAAAACTCAATCGACCCAACTTCAGGAGAAAATGTGAATTTTAAATACATATATGGGCATATCTCTACAATTTTTCATTTTCAGCATTTTCAAAAAAAGAAAAATAATTTAGTGGCACAGTCCTCCAATCGATCTTATCTTCTTTTTTAGGCCTTAAAATGAGAGGAAAAATTTTGGAAACTCAGTTTCCGAGCTCGGTACGTAAGTGAAAGCGAAAAAAAAAATAAATTAAAAAGGTTATGAAACTATCAAAAATAATGTAGTAATTTTAAATCAATAATTATTTGTATTCTTACACATATACTTACACATTCACACATCCACAGGAATACACTATATGCTAGGATTACTAAATTACTAAATGTTCATAGTTTGCTAGGATGTCATAAATAATAAAAATCCATCATTCGTTGTATAGAAGGTGAAATACTTTAGAATGTTTTGGCACGAAACGAAAACAAGTTTCAAAGAAGCAA
Organism: Synergus itoensis; assembly: GCA_904066005.1. Lineage (NCBI taxonomy): Eukaryota > Metazoa > Arthropoda > Insecta > Hymenoptera > Cynipidae > Synergus > Synergus itoensis. Next base: position 477,721 of record CAJFCP010000111.1, on the reverse strand, counting down.
AGATATTTTTGGGGTTATCAAAGAGACTTTACGGATAACTTCATGTCATCAAAGGAACTGTTTAAATTGTATTTTTTTGTTCAAATTTTGACTTCTCAGAATTATTGCCTTGAAAACTCATTCGGACTTCGTTTACGCATTTACCGATTTACCAACACATTATACAAGTGTGGAAGTACAGTTTTCCAACATAAAATTCCACCCAGCTATTGATAAGCTTGTGTGCCAGCCGAAAAAATGATTTTTTCCCTTGAGTTTCCTTTCCGATACTATTTTTCTAAAAGCCCATACTCTGGATCTATTATAGGCACATGTTTCGTTTTGGTGCCATTTTATAGAGTAGATCATGTAGAATACGGTGATTTTTTAATTTTTTTCAAAACTCAAACGGTAAAAAAGTTACGGGAAAAAAAGCAAATTTGAGATAAATTTCAATAATTTATCATCACAACTTTGGGAATTTTTTTAAATTTCCACATGGCAGGCACACCTATCTAAAATATATTTTTAGTATATTAATATACGTAAGAACACTGCAAAAAATTTTCAGCCCCCAAAGAACTTCGGTAAGAAAAATACAGCGCGTGAAAAATTGTAAAGTCATAAATCACCACATTGACTTATACTATTTTAGGTGGTTTTAGGGATTGTAACGAATGGATAATAGTTCAAATCGATTGAAACACTATAGTAACCCTCAAAATAGTATATTTTCTTGGGGAAAATCGATATCAAGTGTAGTATTTCTTCTTGATTGTGGGCGAAACTCTGCATCATCACAAAAATGAAAAATTGTAGAGATATGCCCATATATCATACCATTATATTATTATTATTTCATTTTTCTTTCCTCTTTATACTAAAAAGGCAAAAGTTAATGTTGCAACGTAAATTAAACCTAAATTAGATTTCCTTATAAGGCAATGATGCAGAAATTATAATTAAGAGGAAGCTGCTTGCACCTCATAACTTAACAAGATATAACGCAGTTTTCAGAATTTGCTGAATACTCGAGGATACTTAATTTTATGTAAAACAAAAAAAGGATAAATATTAAAACCGAATAAATATAGCGCAAAAGGAAGTTTGCAAAAAATTTTAATTTTAATTGCTCTTAATAATTTAAATTTCAAGGATTGAAATTTGAACAATTGAAAATTGAAAATCCTTCTATAAAATTATAAATAAACAAATTTTTAATGTTATGGGATTAAAGATTAAAAGAAATTAAATTTAAAATTCTAAAACATAATATATTTAAAAATTAAAAATATTGATATAGTCTTCAAAATTTTGTAACTTTTTTTTCAACATTACAATAAAAAAAATTTGAATAAAAATCATATTTTGAATCCTAATCGGTAATTTAGAAAATTTCCTTATCAATAAAATTTTTGCATATTGATATTACCGACTACGGTCGGTAATTCAGGTTTATGCAGTTTCAATATACATAAGAGTATATTTTCTTTACCATACGAGCAAATCTAGATTACCTTGAAAGTAAAAATTGTGGAAAAAACCCGGGTTATCTTAAGGGCACGTGATATTTTTTTACCATAAGAGCAATTTTGTCTCATGGACATAGGAATAGAGGGGACTAGCCCTGCCAGCGCGGGGTTGATGCCGAGGGGGGGTGTCCGCCATTTTTTATGTGAACCAAGCAACGGCTGATGGCGCTGATGGGCTTCCGGTTAATATCCTATAGTTTGCTATAGTGTATGGCTAGAAAAAATTCATATTTGAAATAGCGCGGCAGCCGGAAGTGGTTCACATAAAAAATGGCGGTCCCAATAAGCTAATAGGGGGGTGACGGGGGCTCTCCTCCCTCAGTGCTTCACAACCCCTCACCCGTTTGTGGACGACAGGGCTAGTCCCCTCTATTCCTATGTCCATGTTTTGTCTCCCAATTTTTTCCGAACTTTACGCTCGCAATAATAAAAAAATGTTTTCCTAAAACTATACTTCCTAGTTTTAGGCCGTTATATTTAGGCATGTGTAACTTACCATATGAGCAAATTTAGATAAACCATATAGTTTTTTCTCGCAATTTTTATTTTTTGAAAAAAAATAATAGTGCACAGACGTAAAAAACGTGAACATCGACGTCTATGTACTATTAGTTTTTTCGAAAAAGTAATACTTGTAAGAAAAAAACGGGATTATTTGTTTGCTCATATGGTAACTACCACATGCCCTTAAACTGCTTATACATTTGCTCATTTGGTAAATAACACATGTCCTTAAAATAAATAAAGTATCAGGCGTATCAGGTATCAAGTAAATTGGAAAAAAATAGACAAAAAATGCCAAATTGGAGAAATTTGAAGAAAAAAAGTTGATAATTATGATTTTTTGAACAAAAAAAAAAAGTAAAAAAAACCGGATGTAAAAAAATGCTCCAGGTGAGGCTCGAACTCACAACCCCGGCATTGCTCACGTATCACTGTCTTATAAGTACCGTGCGCTAACCAATTGCGCCACTGGAGCAGTTGAGAATAAGGCCAGTAATAGCAAAGTTAAACTGGTATGGCAATATATATAACATAATTTCACGGATTTAGCTCAAAAATAATAAACAATTACGATAATTATATCCCAAAAAATTTCCAAAGCTCAGGAAGAGAATTTTCTAAATTTCTAACCTAATGTAAATAAGCACATATTTTTTAAAAAGGTTAAAAACTTTAAAAATGTTTTTAAAAAGTTATTAAAAACGAGAAAGGAATTATATAAGTTCAAAAGATTAGTTATTAATATAATTTAATAACTTTATGTACATATTTCATTTTTTAACACCCTTCAATGACAAAGTATTAGAACAAGAAAAAACAAAAGAACGTTCTTGCTCTATATATCAAATACATAAAACTAACCTCTCTTTTGTGTTATAAATCGTATAAATCTTATAAATTCAGATCAACTCTCACATGGATCAAAATGATAAAAATAGATGAAAAAGATTAACGATTCTTGTAAGAAAAAAAAACAATTAAAGTAGTAAAAAGTAAAGATGCTATTTTAACAATTTCTGTTGGCGCGGAATTTGATTCGTGCGTCCATGTTTGACGGAACGCAGACGCCGGTTTGTAAAAAAAGTTCGTATACTAACCAAAAAAGATAAACATATACTTACTTGTTAAGTTGTTATCCAGCAGTTTCTCTAATAAATTGTCGCAATTTTTCATTTTCGCTGAACGAGAGTTGTCTGAATGAAGAATTCCGATACTTTTAAACACTTTTTTCCTCTTTTTTCTTTCCAAGTTTACAGGAAACGCGTCGTAATCACTGGTAATCACAGAAAGTGGTAAACGAACTACGTCAACATGTCGACTGATGAGCTATATCTATTGTAAAAAATGTCGACTGCTACCCTGTGTTTTGATATACCACATATTTTCGGTTATAATTTCGTATACATGTAACTTAATCGCGTGTGCACTCTGTAATTGTTTTTATTTATTAAACAGAAAGTGTGGAATAGTGACAATCACTGTATTTTGCTGTTCAAGGTATAACCCCACCCATACATGTCAGAACTTGTATTACAGTAATAACTGTCAAATTTCACAAGTAAGCTCAAATTTCATCGAAGCTCGGTGTCATTTCATGCTTTTTGAATCTCTAATAATTCTTTCTTTTGCTTTCTTTTCTCTGTGAAAATGAGTAGTCTCGCTTCTGCACATCAAAACTTTTTATAAAAATATAAAACATTAATACATAACCTCACTTTCTTTGTTCACTTTATTAATATATATACTTTTGATTGCAGATTTCGGTAGATTATCATATTATTTTGCCTGGATGATTACAGTGTAATACAAAATAATAGTTAGAAATTAATTAGAAATATTGAAATTTGTTCTATTTTGAATTTAAAAAAAAAATCGAGTAATTAAAAAAAGCAGTGTTTAAAATTAAATTTCTTTCGAATTTGCAGATATGAGGAAGAATGAGTTGGTTCGACGCCTCGGGATTTGCCAGCCTGGCGAAGTCCGCGCTTAAAGAAGCACAGAAAACAATAGATAAAGCGCTGGACATCAAAGATGAAGAGCAAAAAGCGGCGCAAGCTTCTTCGGCTGATATGACCGATTTTTTTGAAACCTGGGGATTGAAAAACGAAGAACCACCAGAAGAAAAAAGTGATCTACCTAGTCATAAGCCACAAACCAGTAGTATATGGGGAAGTTTCACTGGGTCGTTTTTCGAAACCCCGAAGGGCGGTGAAGAAGGATTAAAAACTATGAAACACTCTAAATCCTTTCAAGGATCTCTAGAAGACAACGTTGAAGAACAACACATTCCACCTTCTCTCTCCGTTCCTGAAAGTTTAGTCAGTGAGTGTTCCAACTCATCAAATTCAAAAAATGAAACCGAAGACTCCACTTTTAGTGAAAAGCCTTCATCTTCAAAATTATTATCAGCTTCTTCTAATTCTGTTTGGCGAACTTCAAGCGAATTACATCAACCGAGTAAAGATGAAAATAAGTCCAGTAGTTTTCCCTTGGATGAATCAGAAATTGAGAAAAAAAATAGCGAGCCCAGTTCTGAAGTCGAAAACAGAAGCAGCGATCTTAAAAAAAGAACATTACAACCTGGGCATTCTCTGCAAAGAATATCAGTGATTTCTTGCGAAAGCGATAAGAAAAGTTCGGAAAGCGTTGAGATCCTTGGATCCCAACCGAGCACGAATTGTACAACGACTCCTGACTCAGAAATGAATTCCGCCAGTCAATCTTTGAGTCCTTCTTTTCCGGGCTCAAAATTTAATTCTGAATCTGTAGAAATTTTACCCGACAGTTCTGTGACTTCTCCGAGTTCGGTAGAAGTTTTAGGTGATTGGAAAAGTGATAGCAGTCCTTTTTTGTCGCCAACAGAGCCGAAGCATTTAAAATCTTCTTCACCTGATAGAGCTTCTAGTGCAATTGATATTTTAGAAAATGAATCTTGTTCCAGTATATCTCCTTATGAGTCTCCCATGGAAGAAGCTAAAACATTAAGTGTTGGTTCGTATTCTGAAAGTAAAAGCAGAGGACCATCACCCAATACTCTTGCTTCATCAGTGCAAAAAGATTCAGAATCTATAAGTAAAATTTCACCAGATAGTGTTGAAGTAATTCCTGATGTTGATGAATCGGATGAAATTAGTTTGGCTGAAGATTCTTACACTTCTGCCTCTGAAAGTACAGTTATGACGATAATGGAAACGTTTCAGCACGTAGATCAAGCGAAAGCCAAAAAGGAATTTTCTGAATCGAATTTAAAAATGTACGATTCTTTTCCTGATAGTAGTCATCTTTCCATGAACTCTAGTGCAGAATATCCACTGAATATAAGTCTAGATTCTATAAAGGAAAAACATAACTTGCATTTGTCGCTCGAACCGATAACCACCCAGCCTATAAGAAAGACAGAGTGTCTTGAGTCTGCTAAAAATATTTCTGAATTGGATCCTTTTGAGCAGCTGAAAAGTTCAACGATAGAACCACCCGAGCATGAAAGTTACCCGGAAAGCGTGCAGAATGCAAAGACTGAAAATCTTGATGGACCGGATCAGTATTTGATGTTGACTGATTCTAGTTGCGAAGGAACGTTGATCGAAAGCAGCTCTGAAGATAATGCTACCTTAGCTTCTACCGAGCCAAAAATCAGCGAAGCGCCTCTGACTGCAAGTTCTTATGTAAAATCCATGTTGGCTGATGCCATGTATGAGAAGAGTGATAAAAGCGATAACAGCGATACTGAAAGACACAGTATGGAAGTTCCACGTGAGAATTCGCCTATTTCTTCTGAAAGGTCAGATTTTTTAAATTATTGAATAACAAAATTAATTTTTTAGTTTTTCTTAATTAAAGACACTCTCTTTTCCGATTTATCTTTTAAGAAAGGAATTGTTGTTAATATTACCTTCTTACTTTCATTACAGCCGATCAGACTTAGTGAAAATTGGATCGGATCAAACTAGCGGTCACACGTCTGGAGATGAATTGGAGACGACAACTTCGAGTGATATTGAAATAATATCCAGGTACAGGTATGATTTCTCTAAGTAGTGAATACTACTTTTATTTTGATTTCAACTTTAATTTATAATTTACATGTATACATATTTTATTTCTTCAAGATAAGTATCAGTGAATTTAATTGTCCAATTAAATTTTTGCAGTCCTAATGGTGATTCGAGCTCCACTCAATCACGACAAAGTCCAGCTAAACTTCATATAAACAAAAGTAGTGACCTTCTCACTAAAACTTTAAAAACGAGAGGCCATTCTCGCGAGCTTAGCGAAATTAGTATAGGATCGGATGATGCAAGTTTAGAAATAGAAAAATTATTAAAGCGCATTCAAGAAATGACGGAAATATTGGAAGCACGTGAATCGAAACTTATTGATGTTAGCAGAATGAACATGGAGTTACACGAGCAGAATAATACTCTCAAAAAGTATGTTCCTTTGAATAAAACTCTTTTTTTTCTGATATAATATGATTGATATATTTCTATAAATGTTGATTCATTTTAATTTTAATTTTTCAATCCCTCTAGGCAACTGGACAACGTCGAAAAGCATGTAGAACAAAATGACGTAACACAAATAACTGACGAATACACACAACGTCTTTCTGCATTAGAAAGAAAGTTCCAACAAGCAATCAGAGATAGAGATTTGCTTAGAAAAAACTTAGAGCAATTGAAGCAGGAGACCGCTTCCAGATTATCGTCCATGGAAATGTCGACAATTAATGCAGAGAAGGATGAAATTATTAAAGAGTTACGTGAAGAAGGAGAGAAATTAAGCAAGCAACAGTTGCAGCATAGCAATATTATAAAAAAGTTACGTGCTAAAGAGAAAGAAAACGAGTCGACTATGAAAAGCCAGAAGTAATAGTCCATATTATATTTTTCATTTCAATCTAAATAGAATTTTTTTAATAGTGGTTTTAAAAATAATTGATTGGAAATTTTTTAGGGAACAACTCGAAGAGCAAGGTTTGGAACTAGATAGGTTGAAGCGATCACTTTACGCAAAAGAAGAAGTTGAAAGAAGTCAAATCGAAGCGGTGCATTCGTTGACAGCAAAGACTAAGAAACAGGAAAAAGAGATATTGAGTTTACAAGAGAAATTGGATCATGCATTAAATAAAATGGATGTTTACAAAAAGAGTCTGGATGCAGCTAAAGTGTTAGTAAATTAATTTTTTCCAATATTAAGTTTAATGAATTGGAATAAATTGAACAAATTTAATTATTCTTTTTTGGTTGTTTAGGGAGCTTTCAGAGACGAAACAGAATTTAATATCTGCTGAAGAAGAGTTGAAACGAGCAGTAGATACGGCTGGGGACTCTTGCCAACTATCAGCGCAAGTAGAAGACTTAAAAATCAAATTGCGACAATCGGAAGAAGCCCGTATCAGAAAAGAAGAGACTCTAAAACAAGAGAACCTGGGACTGCTGAAACGCTTAGAAATGTCAGAAACTAGAAGCGAAGAGTTGTCTGAATCCGTTTCATCTGCTACGCAGCCTTTATTACGACAACTAGAACAATTGCAAGCAAATCTTTTGCATAAAACGAATAGTTTCATGAAACAGGAGAAAATAATGTCTGAAAAGATCGTGGAATTGCAGACAAAATTAGAAAATTTGACTGAAACTGACCAGTCTTTGAAAGAAGATAATTTAAATTTTAAGTCGAGGGTCTCTGCTCTGGAATCAAAACTTCAATCTAAAGAAATGGAGAGAGCGAAACTTGAAGAGTTAGCTAATGAGTTGAAGTTGAAGAACGAGGATCTCGCCGAAGAAAACATTAAGTATAAATATTTGCATATCTATGTCCTAATTTAAAAAAACTAGAATTAAATATAAAATTTAAATTTATTGATATTTGTAGATGTCAGGAAGCGATAAAAATGATGGAAGAGTCACACTCAAATCAGGTTAAAGAATTAAAGCGAGAAATAAATTCATTAGAAAATAAATTGTCGATGGAGAAAGCTGCGACTGATGCAGAGAAAAGAAAGAACCATACAATAATAGAAGAGCAAAAAAATGTTGAAGAAGAATATAGACTCAGTCCAACTTTAAGTATCGGAAGAGATTCTATAAGTAGTGTAAATAGTATTTGGCCAGTAGTAAGTAAATCATTTTACTAAGAGAACCTTAAAATATTATGTAAAATGCACGCTTGGTAATCTATTTCATTGATTTTTTTGTAGTTTAATGATCCAATGTTCGAAAGCAGTTCTGGAAGATTTCCTAATGTTTACGAAAGTCTCAGAGCCGGATCGAGTAGTACTTCCGTTTTCGAAAATTTGCAAGCACAGTTAAAACAACGAGAAGGTTTGTTTTTCACTCAAAAATATATAAAAACTAAAAATACTTTTACTTAATGAAATATTTTGTTTAAACAGGTGAAATACAACAACTTCAGTGGGAATTGTCGCGTCGAAATGCTGATCGAGATACTTTAAATTTGGAATTGTCCTCGCTGTCCTTGAAAGTGGAAGAATTGACTTCGAAAGTCGCAGAGGTTGAAGCATTGAACGAAAATTTAAATCATATTCAAACCGAATACGATGCTCTTTTGCAAATGTATGGTGAAAAAGTTGAAGAAAATGAGGAAATTCGATTAGATTTAGAGGAGGTCAAGGAAATGTACAAGACTCAAATAGATCAGCTTCTTAAAAGCGATGTCTAGGAAACCAAATAATTGATACTGACGACTGAAAAACTCTGGTAATTTGCAATAAATTACAACTACAGATAACGGTGTCACTGTCGTCGACGAAGTTTGATTAAATTTCCAGTTCAAGTATGTAATAAGTCAAAGATTTCTGAAACGTCTTTAATCTAAAAGTATTTTTCTTACAGGCTCTAAAGAATTGCTTCAAAATGTACTTAATTTGTGATGTATAATATTTAATATAAATCATATGAATTGTTGTATAATTATAAATTCGATAGTTGGAAAATATTGATATTTTTATTTATTAATTATAAACGACGTTTCAGAGATCTCAAATAATCTACTCTCTATAATATAAAAATATCTCGATGCGTGTGTATATAGTTAGAGGTAATTTTCTTTCCCACCTGGGTGCATGTATCTAATATTTAAAAGTATAAAAAATCGTAGAAGATTTTGTATTCAAGTTTTTAAATATGCTTTTGTAAATTCAGAAGTACATTGCGTAACTTTTTATTAAAAAAAACCTTAAAACTTCTTTAAAATCATATCTGAAGGTAGTCTAAATTACCTTCATTTTTAAATAATAATATCCAACAATTCTAGAATTTTAATTCTTTCACGAGACTTACTTTTTTGCAAAAAGCATATAATAACAAAATATATGTTTATTATTAAAGTTGATTGTACATAATAAAAGTTGGTTTTTACGTATAATATTGAAAGAGAATGTGTGCATAATTAAGATTCAAAATAAACTAAGTTTAAACTTCCAGTTTTTAATAGAATAAATAAATATGTATTTAAAATCGTCTTTTAAATGCTGCACATTCTCTTGAAGGAAAGCTCGGCATTGCTGAGGGAACAGGGATTATCATGTGATATGGATTGTATTATAATTTCAAGATCTTGTAAAGAATGGTTAATAAATTTACTTCGAATTAATGATGTCTGAATCAATACAATTTTCATATTGTTGCTTTCGCATGAAACCAATAATAAATTATTAAATACGGGGAACATCATAAGTTACTTGAATAATTTGTGAATAATCCCTATTTTCACAATAAAATGGAAAAAAATAGTGTTCTTTCCTCTGATCAAAATGTTAATTATCATTAACTGTTAACAAAATATGAGCCTGCAATTGCGGAATAATAAAACAAAATAAATTTATTTTATCAATCATCATGTTAATAACAATTTTACCAAATTTCGACATTATTTCTTTACCTTACTTTAAAGGGTAATAAAATAATTGGAATAAGTAAATGTTGTAAATATTTAAAAACCAGAATTTGTTATGACATTTATACCGATGAATTAAAGTGAGGAAAATTTTTGAATGATCGAAAGTTTCTTTCCCTTGGGCAAACAATTTTTCAATTAAAAGTACATTAATATTCTACTACAGCTATTGTAGACTGTCGAGCTGTTCAGGCCTGTATTTCACTCACGATTATAGGATTGAAAGCCACTGAACAGCAGGTCTAAACCTACTTATTTAGCAATGTTAACATAAAAGAACCGATTGGGCAAATTTGGAAACGTCGAAAAATTTTTGACAGTGAACTGGAATAAATACTTAAGAATAAAATTTGTAATTTTTACCTCAGACTAATCTAACTTTTTAACGAGATTTTGACATCTGCTTAGAATGGAAAGAGCAGTTTTATCAAATTATTCCCATGAGCGATGAGCAACTTTCCTTGCTGATTTGCAGAGAAAAAAAATCTTTGTAATAGGCAACACAATTCTAATGTCGGCGTAACTAAATGACAAGGTTTTGTTTTGGGTAGCGAACTCTGCGATAAGTTATAAATTCCATATAAATTGAGATAGAACATTATCATTAGAACTTATCAAAATATTCAAAAATTAGAAAATATATTTATTTACTATTAGTTTCATTAATTGTCGAAGATCAAGATTATTGAATCTGAAAATTGTATAAATTATTTTTTTTATGCAAAATGCTTTAAAATCCACAAATAAAAAAGTCAGAGCTACAATCAGATTTTTATTAAAGCAAGTTCTAAAACAGCTATAGAAACGGTTTAAAAAAGGATTTAAAATTCATTTTGTATGGTCATGATTATGAAAAATTGAGTTTACAGTCTCTAAACCAGAAGATCCAGGCAAATCAGCAATGCAGCACTCATCGTGTACAAAATAATCAGGTGTCCACCCTGATGTGACGACACATATGCTATTGTTATGAAATCAGTTTCGTTGAACAATCATCGCCGCTATTCCTATCGCATTATCTTTAACATTCCATGACTACCTTAGTATACGCATGGCAAATTCTACAACCCCCTAAAAAATTAATTTAAAAAAAAACCTATTGATTGTGCTTTGAACAATATACCGTTGCTTTCAATAATTTTATTATTCCGAAAAAAATCCTTTCCTTCAATAAAGGAAGTGGAAAAGTGAGTGTAGATTGAAAAATGATAAGTGATCAAATAACTGTGCGTATGTGATTTTGAATCGAATTAACATAATAATTTTTTTAAGTTTGAAAGGAAACAACTCTCTCACCAATTTTTTTTTTTTATATTTTCACATTTTTCGCACGTTGTCAGAGCATAATTATTATTATTGTGTTGGATCTCTGCAGAAAAGCACGGTGTGCCTCAACTGACAACAATATTACGATATACTGGCGATGTCGTCTACATACTGTTCGCAAAATCAAGCAAGCGTTTGCTTAGCAAGATTAAAGAACTACGCAGGTGTTTTTCGCGCGTCAACCGTTTTGAGATAATCATAGAATCGGTACCTCGGAGCGGTTTAATCAGCTCGTGAGATGTTCCACCTTGGGAGCTCGGTTAATCTTGAATTAACCTGTATTTATAGTGGCTCTTCTCCCAGGTCAAGTAAGCTTTTAGCACCCGGTCTGACAGTAGTTTACCTCTACGACGAAGAGCAGTAGTTGGTACAAGATTGAGTACCATGTGAGATATGAGTTAAACCAACGGCGCGCTCGCACCGCTTTTCGTTCGCTCAGACCCATGGAGTCCAACCTTCGTACAGAAGGGCCAAGTTGTCAAAGCTTTGTGCCTCGCGGATCACGTACTCCACCTGTTCTGCCGTCGTGTACTTGCGCGATGGGTTTGGATCACGACCTTCCAGTTTCATCCGTACGCGCCGCCAAACGTTCAAGGCGTACGCATTCCTCTCTTGAACAGCTGAAAAAAGATTAAATTAGTTAAGTATTCAACAAATGTAAACTCAATGAAACCAATCGCAAAAAAAGGATAAATACCTTTGCCCGTGGTCGGATCTCTGACCAATGGAATTCCCTTCCTGGGGCTGAGACACACGCTGTCCTGTCTAGTAAGCTTTGCCTTCCTCGACTCCAACATTTTCGTAGTTACCTTCTGTTCGTTAGCAAATTCCAAAAGCTCTTCGTATAAAGCTGGCATGTTTGTCGCTAAAGTCTCCAGTTCACCTTTCACAGCGACAACCCGTATAGGGTCTAGGTTTTCAGATTCCAATTCTTTTACAACAGAAGAGATACTCTCCGTGAAAGAACGATAGGTGGTTAAAAATTCTTGCAGGCCAACGATATTCTCCTGCTTTGCCATAGTCCTTAAGAGCACTCGAACGTCACTCATCAGTCGATGATGCTCCGCAATAACATTCTGCAAATTAGCAACTTGCTCTCTCAAACATTCATGTGCATTAACAAGTGCATCTTGTTTTTCTTGTAATTTTTTCTGGGTATCTACTATTGCATCGGAAATTAGTTTCTCAGCTTGTCTGAGCCAATTTGCATCCACGGTGTTTTCCAGTTTCAGTAATTCTACTAGACTTTCCTCGATCGCCGTAACAGTAATTGTCAAATTCATTGTCAGCTTACAACTCTCCTCCCAGTTTTTGACAAGCTTAATAAAGTAAGCATCGTTTGTTACACTTTCTGAAGTTCTCGTTCTCAAAGCCTCGTAGTGCAAAACAGAATTACAAGTGTTCACTACTATTGTAGACAAATTGTGTTGGCGTGTTAGTTTTTCGCATGACGTTAAAACTGCATTATCGAAGGCAGACATCACCTCGCCAAGTGCTGGATTTGCTCCAGCTGCCCATTTTAATCGTTGAATTGCACTTGCTACCAGATTTTGTTGTTGTTCTCGTGCTTCGCACACTCGAGATTGCAACGCAGTTAAGGCAGCAGCAGTTTTACGCAACTCGAGCATAAACGTTGGACGATCTGTAATTATAAACCAAAAGAGAATTAAGCACAATGCAATGAAAACAAAAATCAAATTTCACCAAGCTATAATCTCAAAATTCGATTTTTTTATTTTTCTCAACAAATGTTGAAGTAAATTGAATTTTGAAGTTAGAACTGGGATCAAACTCTCTTGATATAACTTTCATCATATACTTACTCAGAGGATTCATCAAATTCAAAGTAGATCGCAGCATTAAACTATCCTCATGCAGCCAATGATGGGCGGTCAGTTGAAGCTGCAATCTCTGCACACTTGCTCGAGCAACTTCAACACTTTGTTGAGTTAATCTTGCACTTTGCTTCCTTCTCCAACTGCTTTCTAATGTGGTGCTCAAAGTACTAGCTTGTGCCAGAACGGGTCCAGAAAACAGACCCCTCTTCAAGCACAAGTCAACTAACTTCCTACAAAGTTCTTCCAAGGAGACCTTGCTCTCGGCTCCAATATCTCTCTGTTCAACTTCGGTTGTGACGTTCAAACCCAATCTCTGGAGCAAAAAACAGAGCGCAATGCCTAAAGTCTGCGATGTAATTCCCAGCAACTGTCTCGATACATAGTCGGCAGTGAAGACTCGAACCGGTTTGTTTAGTCTCTCGTCATCATAAACATTCGCCAATCCTCCTTTAAACGCTGTAGCAATATCCCGACACATGATGAAGAATTCTTGAATTGTGTGCAATCGTTTGATAAGGAATATGTCCTCCAAAACTCGACGAGCACCTTCGTTGAAAATGGGCGCTGACATTTCTTTCGCTTCTCTTATCTGATCGATTTTCTTCCAACACGGAGGAATATCTAATGAGCTTAAAGTCGTAACTAGGGCATTTCCTTCCATTTGTAATTTTTCGAAGAGACCATTAAATCCCATCAGTAACATCTGCCCTGGAGTCAAAGTCTCATCTTGATTTAATTCCTGAATCTCAGCAGGTCGAGAAAGCAGGGTTTCAAATCTAACTCTCACATTCGCGACGAGGTTTTGCACAACTGCGTGTGGACTTTCCATTTCCATGACCGTGAATCTGAGATGCATTTCAAGTTGACCAAGAACCTCGCCAAGGGGGACACCTACGGACATGATAATTTCATCAAGTTCGTTTACCATTCTCATAACTGTCGGTTCTTCTGTGATTATAGTTTTCATCGCCTCTGGCAGAATTATCGTCTGGAAATTATAATTTAGTTCTTGCAGACCTTTATAAATGCAATCTGCACTCTTCAGACACTTGAGAACAGTAGAGATCTTCGGATCATTATTTATTTTATGAGTTTCGGGGATTAAACTGGCCAATTCTGATATTAGCGAGGACATCAGCCTCATCTCATCAAGGAACCAATCACCTTCTCTAGAAGTTAGATCCACTAAACAATCACTTGCACATTTGGCAGCGCCTTCCATCATCAAAAACCTCTTATTCAAAGCACAAAGTGCAGTGATGTTAACACATTCTAGGGCTCTTTCCGCTCCTTTTTCTCGTCTCAAAAATGTAGTAATATGAGCTCTTGACTCTACATAGGTCTTTTCGATCATTCCCAGAGCTTCAGGTAAATTCTCAGCAGCCATTCGCTGATAAGCCTTCTTAAATTTCTCGTTAGAATTGCTGAGAATTGCCTGCATCTGATACGAAAAAGTTATGATCTGCTGAACTTGTGGATTGTTCGCCATGGCTGGATCTAAGTTGGCTTCCAATTGGCTTAAAACTTCTTGACATTTTTCGACAGTTCCCGTAAATAGCAATTCATTCGACCAGGCGATATATGACACTGAGCGATGTTGTGCCATTATGCTCATAGGATAGAGACTGCAGATTGCGGAGTATTGGCTCAACAGGTCTAGACAACTGCGGATCAAAATCAGTTGCTGCATCGCAAGCTGTGTTAATTCGTTTTCCGATTGCTCGCATTGCACGATCATTTGACTTTGTCCTGCATTTTGAAGGAATTCTTTGACCAAGTCGAAAATGAGGTGATCCTCTTGATTGGATGGACCTCCGACCTCGGTGAGCCACTGACCAAGCTGTGGACCTCGTAATGCTGAGAGGGAAATCTGGAAATAAGAATTTAGTGTCCTAAAAATCTGAACTGAATTCTGATTAAAAGTAAGGTACCGAATACTATTGATATCAATACTCACGGTGTGCATGCTGATCTGCTTATGACACTCTTCTATCTTCTCTTTCAGTCCAGATTTCGCTTTCTCAAGAGCGTCTTTAGCTCTTTTGTAAGTGTTGTACCGTTTTATAACGGAATATAAGGCGTGACTTCGACCCATTGCTTGCGCTTCTTTTACAAGAGCTAATTGCTGATGTCGATCTTGGAGTAAACCTTGAGCTAACTGAGTAGCTTCGGTAGCTTCCAACCAGTTATTTAAATGATGACACAGCAATGGGAAAACTTTTACTAATTCATCTCTAAAATTAAAAAAAATCAATTGATACAATCAATCATTGCAACAAAAGAAGACTTAAATGATTTGAATATTTCAACTGTTTTAGTTATTATGATTTACCTGTTTGAAAGCCATTCTGCCCGCATCTCCGTTGTTCGGACTGCAAACATTGCTCTTGTAAGTTCAACTTCCAGTTGTTTTCGACCAACACCGGTACATCTTGCTCGTGCTTGACAAGCACCATAAGTCGCAATACTATTATCAGCTCCTGCCCTCCAATCAACCAATGGATCATAAACGAAAGCTTCCAATAAGGTCAAAAGCGTTTCTCGACCACGACGCATCACTCTCAAAGTGTGCTCACATGCTAGTCTAAATATCCCCTGCAAAATAAGAAAAAAATTATCTTTTTAAGTTGTTTTAATATTCTGAGTCAAGCTTTTCCTACTGTTCGAATTTAATAAAAGCTGTTAATAAAAAAAATTATTGGATTTATATTTTGAAATTTATTTCAACAATCTTTTAGGTAAAAAATCTCTAAAATAGGATTGACAATTTTTATACACTAGCAAACCAAAACTTCAAGTCATTCAAAAGCCAATCAGACTTGAAACAAAAATGTATGCACGATTTTCAAGACATTTCGTTATCCCTTTCTTTTAGAGAGGATATTGTGAACAAGAAGATAAAGAAAAAAAATTTCATGTAGTGTTAAATTTATATCTATAAGAGGAAGAGAATAGAATGTGATTAATGATCGTGGGTAGGTAACCAGGTGTTCGATAAACCAAATAGAGATAGAGGATATTCCCCTTCCTATCAATTGTTAGCTTAGCATTAGCTTTCTGATATTATCGACAATTTCATCAGTTTCTGACGAATATCGAAAGGGTTATTACATATATTACAATAAGTCTGACGATTTATCACCTTGTAAATTAAAAATAAAGTATCAAGTTCGATAATTTTTTAATTCAATAATTCTAAACCTCAAAAAATAAAACCCCCATTATTATAAACATTATAACATTTTTGTTAGATAAAAATGTGGGAAATTATGAAAGCTGAAAGTCAGTCCTCAGTTTGATATAAGCATTCTAATAGAAAAAGTTCAAAGGATAGGCCCTTGATGTAAAATAAATGTGTGGTTGTGCAATATATAGAGAACCGAAAAGTGTTTGCGTCAGTGATTCAACAAAAACCAGTTTATTCTAAACATATATTGCCTCTTTAAAAAACGTACAAATTAGCTAATCCACCTTTGCTCTATAGCAGATATCAGACAGATATCTTCCAAGGTAATAAAATAGTTTCTGTAACGAGCATCAAAATACTTGATAATAAATCTTTCTGACAATGACCATTCTCTCTTGGAATTTTTGGATTCAAAAAGTAAGTGTCCCCAAGAACTGCTTGTTCTTTGTTCTTCTAAATAATTAACATTAAGACAAAACCTTTTTTCAGATTTATAAAGATGTCAGTTTCTGAAAATGAGACAGTATCAAATGAACAAACAAATTCGCAAGTTCTTATCCTGCCTGGCAACACTTTTGGCTGGGCATTTCTGGATGTTTTACTTTTCTTAATAATTGTTTGTGGAAATATTTTGACGATTCTTGCAGTGAGATTGAGTCGTCGTTTACGAAATGTTATATCAAATTATTTAATTTTGAATCTCGCAATTTCTGATCTCTTAGTTGGTTTAACATTACCTTATCATTTAGCATTTTACTATAGTGAAACGATAAATAAAATAGAAGCAACATGCATTTTGAGATTTGTGATGATTAGTTTAGCAAGTTGTGCTAGTGTTTTTAACGTTAGTGCAATTGCTGCAGACAGATACATTGCAATCATTCATCCCTTCAATTACTCGACACGAGTTACAAGAAAAGTGATTTTTGGAATTATATCAATTGGATGGATAAGTTCAATAGCTATTGCAACAATGCCGGTTTATTGGAACACTTTTGATTCAACGTCTGTCTGTGAACTGGACATAGTATTACCAAGGTAATTTATATTTTAAATCTACTTTTACGAATTCAACGAAATCATTTATATTATCAAATTGGAATTTTCTATTTTCAAATTTTCAGGTACTACGTCGTCGCTTTTTTGACACCAATATTCTTCATAGTCTGGATCAGTGTTTTGACACTATACATAAAAATCTGGAAGGAAACAAACACACACGTCCGACGATTAAAAACGAATGGAGTAGATACGAATGGTTCCAAAGATCGAAAAAGTGTGCAGGTAACAAAATGATGTGCTAAAATGCTCTTATAAAAAACGATTCAAATCTAAAAACGTTTTTCTTTATAAATTCTAGGTTGTTCTTTTGATAGTCGGATGCTTCTCGATTTGCTGGCTACCATATTTAGGAGTCGCATGCACTCGTGCTTTCGACTGGTACAAAAAATCAACTCCAGTACTTTATAAAGTTGCATTTTCACTAGCTATGGCTAATAGTGGCATGAATCCAATGATATATGCTTGGAAGAATTCAAATTTTCGGAAAGCTTTTCTCAGACTTTTGCATTTTCAATCCCCAAATCACGATGATTTCAACTCGAGTTTAAAACATTATTTGAGAAAACAAAGCGAATTGTCTATGAAAAGAATTCAAAGCGACGAAGACAGTAAAATAACACAAGATACTATTTTAAGAAATGTGTGTGATAATTGTAAGTTCAATTCTATCAAGGAAAAGACTACATTGTGAGAATCTGACAGTATTATTTTACCAAATAAATAAAGAATAATTAAATAATATAGACATTAAGAATAACTCACCTCAACTCCTGTGACACCAAGAGCAGTTTTGATGTTGGGAGTCATCCTAAAAGGAACTTTTTCAGGAACTCTCAAAGTTTTTCCCTTTTCAAAACAAACGTTGTAATCGATGTGTACAACTTCACCTGTGTTGAGATCCACAAGTACATTATCTAAATGTCTGTCACCTAATCCAATGATGTAACCGATAATCGACATCACAGCTACAGAGTAGGAGTAATTTTTCGTAGCTTGCCACCAGCTTCCTGCATTGATGCTGTTACACCAAATTTCCCTGAAAAGATAAAAATTAGATTCGATTTTTTTAAATATGCAGTTTTCTGAATGAATCCTATTAAAAAATTGAAATAAAAATATCATACTTGGCCAACAAGTCTTTCGGTGTCTCTGCCATCAATTCCGATAAAACTTGTTTCAGAACTTGTAGAGGCCACTCTTTCCTGTTTTCCAAACTAATGCCCCTTTCCTTAAGCAAAGGACTCAGCTTATTGTAGAGCAATTCCGAAGGTCTCATAAGTGTAGAATTGCTGCTCTTGCCCGCCATTGAACTTTCTCTCTGCTGCCATCGCTTATACAATGCAAAAAGAGGCGTCACACCATCAACCCACTGAATCAATCCAGATCTTGGACCAAGAGGAATTACAGAATAATGACGGGCTCTGTAAACTTTCTTTGTGTCGCTATTTTTCGAGATCATAGTATTGCAAATACTCAAAAATTGCATAATCCTCTCATCCAAATGCAAATCTTCCAGTCCTTTGAAAAGGTAGGTATAGACATGTCCATCTGATCCGTAGAAAACAAGTTTCTTAGGCTTTGTTTTTGTTGGTAAAATATGTACATTATTATCCACAGATCGTATCGTGACTATTTTATTATCCACCATATTCACTCCTGGCATGGCTATGCAAGTATTCTTGAGATTCGCAAGGGTGGGACTAATGTCAGACATCAAGAGAGAATAAGCACCTCTCTTATTAATCCTCTGTGCCAATTTGGCTTCAAGTTGTTTCAAAGGTTGAGCAGCTATTTGAGGTTTCGCTGGGTTCTTTGGATTTTTCATTTTATTAATCACTTCCTCAATACACGGTCCAAATTTTTCTTGGAATAATTTTTCGTGAGGAGTCTCTGC
Organism: Synergus itoensis; assembly: GCA_904066005.1. Lineage (NCBI taxonomy): Eukaryota > Metazoa > Arthropoda > Insecta > Hymenoptera > Cynipidae > Synergus > Synergus itoensis. The sequence continues at coordinate 458,482 of CAJFCP010000111.1, read as the reverse complement.
AGATATTGATGTCATGGACAAGAGATTCTCCAAAATGAAGATGATAGGTCTCAAGATAATTCTGTGTTTCTCAGCAATCAATTTATCCTTCTCTTCTGGGACAAGCCAAATATTATCTTGAACTTTCTGGACTTCTAGTTCCAATTGTTCAAACCGTTTTGTGATTTCAGAATGATGTTGGCATAAGGTCGCAAGCCACAATTCGTCCCACAACAAGGTAATTCTTCGCAATTCTCTCACTAATATTTTAACGTGGGCGACGGAATCTTGAATTCTACTGGAAAGACATTCAGCTAGCTGCAAAAAGCAGCCATCCATAAAAGTCTGATTGACGTCTTGATTCGTCTCATTCTCGTCTTCTAGATAATCCTCGTTTTCTTTTTCGTAAGAACCATCTTCGTAGTTCTTCTTCTGACTAGAAATGGCGCCAACTACGGCGGGGAAAGTAATCAGGTGAGGAGAATTCTCAGAAACTCGACAGAGAAGTTCGGAAACTCGAGTACGAACGTAAGACTCGGGATGACTGAGTCTTGAAAACAACTGAGGTATTATTTCCTTCCAAGGTCCAGTTGGAGTTGTCGATAATCCTGATTCGAGTACGTTCTGTAATTCCAATGCATGTTTAACGATGAGTCGCAGGAGTCTCAAGGTAGCTGTGATTGTGGCGCAGTCATTCGTGTCTTTTTTCGCGAGCTGGAGAAATTTGAAGTAAGCATTCGCTGAAAGCTCGTAGTAGGCATAAATCCTCTTCTGTGCCTGTCTCCAAATTTCAACCAACATCGAGAGATGTTCGCTAGTCGCGTTATTTAAGACCGGAACATTTCGAAGTTGATTTTCAATCATCTCTGAGGTGTTGATATCGTTGGTATCGATGTCTCCCTCGTCTTCAGGAATTGTCTTGTTTTGACTCAAGATAGAAAAAACTGCAGTCAACTCGCTTTCAGAAATATCCACTGGAAGCAAAGATCGAATGCTTAGTCTGTCAGCATCAGTCAACTGACCAGAGTTTGAATTATCGACGATTTTCTTGCCCCACTTGTAGCACCAACCCGCGAAATTACACCATGCAAGTGGCAAATCTGGACATTGGTTTACACCGAGCTGCATTAATTTACCTATGATCATATCTGAGACTGGTATCAAGTCAGTTGTCTTTCCGAATAACTTGTCCATCAAGCCATCGTTGTGCAGAGATTCAAATCTCAAGAGTTCCTCTAATTGCGGGTTTTCATTGATCTTTGCATCCTGCTGAATCCATTTACCAAGAGTCAGCAGAATTTTCGTTCCAGTCTCACGCAATTCAGCTGATTGTTCGCCGCCAACGATCGCTTGAGATATTCCTAGTGCAGTCACGCTACAGACTTTCAGAGCATCCTCTGTTTTCTCCATACTGTAAAGTAGCTTCGACATTTCTCGGAAAGCACGCATGTTGTTCTTGGACCATTTGACATTAACTGGATTTGATAAAACTTTCTCCACAATATCTGAAAAAACGTATTTTTCGGAAATCTCAATGGGAAGGAGATTTTGCTCACATTTGAAGTACTTGGTAATCTCTCTTTTAGCGAGATTATAGTTTCCTTCCTTTCTTGCGCTTCTAGCAACGTGCAATCGCAAACTAGCTACTTCTTCAATTGAGCAGGAGTTGTCGATCTTCGCAAAGTAGTTAGACCACCAAAGAACCTGAGTTAAAATACTCGTGTTGAGATAGTTAATTTTGTCAGCTTGAGAAAGTCCAAAAAAGTTACTCTGCTTTCCGGATAAATGATGACATAAACCTGTTGCTGAATATTGCAATAAAATAGAATCGCTTAAATATTCCGAGGGAACATTTCGAAGCCCTTCCTCCATAGTTTTAACAGCAAAGCTCTTGCAGTTTTCTATTTCCTGCATGAAAGTCTCCTTGTGATCGTTAATATGGATACGAAGAGCGATGTTGATCAAAGAATTGGAACACTCGATCATTGTCTTTGCGCAGCTCCAATTGGTCTTTGCTTCCTCATCCAACAACGCCCAATTCGAAAGTTCCTCTACTGCAATTGTTTCACCTTCTTCGAACTTTTTCAGACACATGGCTTGTTGAGGAACGATGTTCTCCATCAACTGTTTCCGTAAAATTAAGTTCGTATCTTCTTTTAGTATCTCAACTTCCCGCCGTTTCCAGTTTTCCAATTGTGTCCAGTCGCTGACGAATCGGTAGCATTTAGCCAAGTGCTGTATGCAAAACGCAGCAACTTGAATGTCTCCCTCGGTTTTGTTTGTTTTTGTTTCATCATCTTGCTTCGGTAAAATCTGTTCCTGAAGTAAAATTTCGTAGATATCTGCAGCTGATTCGTAACGTCCTGCTGCTTCTTCCATTGCTGCTTTCAACCAGGAGAACTTTCTATCTTTTTCTTTTGTGTATACGTACAATCCTTGAAGAGCTTCAGCTTCACCTAGCATTACCATCGCCTGGGCTGTGCACAGAGCTGCTCTTTCAAATTCTGCACCCTGAGTATTATCAGCGTTGCTTAAATCCTCCAAGAGTCTTTGACCATTTCGTAAAGCGTTGGTTGCCAAGCCAGCGTGGAGCGAAACTACACAAAGAGCCAATCTTATACGATTCAACCATTCTCTGCAAGTTAATCTGTTTGTGTGGAAAAAGGTCCTGACTGGTTTGGAAAGAGGCAGAAGAGCCATTGCGCATCCATCTGCTGCATTGTGAATCGCTCGTTCCAGATGTTCCAAAAACTCGACGAGTAATCGTACTCTCGTATGCTCGTGCAGAATATAATTCAGTCCACGTTTATCTTTTTTTGGAATTTCTGTGTTGTAGGATATTTCTCGGGCAAGAGTCTTCAGTGCGCATTCAATTGTGGTGAAGGTTTCTTGTGGCTTTCCAAGAGGCGTACGAAGTTTGTTGGTGATGCAGTGCTGTGCTGCTTCGAAGCCACCCCAGAAAAAAAGGAAAGATCGATTAGCTAGGGCCATTTCGTACATTTTGGCAACAGTTTCGTTGTCTGATCTGAAAAAAAGAATGTGAATTTTTTTATTAATATTTTTTTATTCTACTAGATAACAAAATATTCAGGGAAAAATCTTTTAGGTGACTTACATTGTCGGCCAACAGAGCGTAAACACTTCAGCTAGAGCAGCAGCTTCAAAGTAGTACTCTTGTAACAAAAAAGCCATGTAGGTTTTAAAATGCTGTGCCTGCATTTCACCACTGTTGCCTCGCATGTGTAATCTCTGTGCGAGAGTCATAGATTCTGCTGAGTAGTTTTGGATTTGTCGTGATCTCTGCAAGTAAAAATTATTAAAATAAAAGAATAAAATAGACCTGGAAAAAAATTTGAAAGAAAAAAAAGATAGAAAAAAAACTTACCTTTGTTTCAGAGAGAAGTGATTCCTTGTTTAATTTTGGAATGACGATGTTAAGTGGCATATTTATTAGCAAACGACCATACTTTTCCCGAACAGTTTTATCAGATGAAGTCGAGTGGATAATAACTAAATCAACTATCTCCATATATGTTTTTTCTGACCAAATAACACCTTTTGTAGAGAATAATATCTCAAAAATGCCGCAAATTGCTGCCGAAACATCATGATTAGTAGTTGCTGCGCATTTGAGTAAACTCGAGATAATGTTTTGATACTCTTCAGTTTCATTTAAGATGGCGAGATAATTTTCTGCTTGTGTACAAATTTCCTGCATCCATTCGGATAATAACAAAAGTGTTTGGTTGCAGACTTGTTGTTTAAAAGTATTCGCCAAGAGATTCAAAATTATCGACAAGTGGCCACTGGTTGGTGACATTGTAGGCACATCCAAAGGAAAAATATCCATTGGACGACAAATGTTTGTTCCTGTTATCAAGCTGGAGCTGGGTACGAAGTGATTGTACCTGAAAACAGTTTATTAGTTATATTGGATTAAAAACATTAAGAATGTTAGGCTCAAGTTCAAAATTGAAAATTCAAACTCTCTATTTTACTCAAGAAATATTAAAAATAGATATTTTAGGTCTCAACAGCGGTACTATTAAAAAAAAAGTGTGGCTATAGAGCAAAAAAATATTTAATTTTAATCAATTTTGCGTAGGAAAAATAATTTGAATGTAATCGTTTTATTTTATGTAAAAAATACTAAAAGTAGACATTTCTTCACTCTGTACATACACTATTCTTGAGAAATGAGTTTAACCGCAGAGGCCAAATCGAAACCGTTTGTAACTATGTAGATTGAAAATTTTCTTACCGAGAACAATGTGCGTAAAGCAAGTACAAAATACTGTACTGCAAAAGTGGACTTTCCGTCGATAAAACTGGATCGTAGGGTCTCAGTTTGACTGCCAGTAATTCCAAAATACTTGGTTTCAGGGCCCACATTCCGATAATTGAGTTGCTTGCATTTGCAATATCGGATAGTGCACGTAGAAGAAAAATCACAACCAACTCAGCGTCCTTCTTTTTGTACTGAATTTCGGTCAGCGGATTATCAGTAACCAGATTCTCAATATCGTTTATAAGTAATTTGTAGGCGATTTCCAGATCAGCGAGAACGTAGCGATAAGCTTCTTGTAGCAACGGTATGTTTTTTAAACTTAAAAGACTCTGGTAAACACCAAGACTGGCATTTTGAATCAAAACAGTGTCACTGAATCTCAATTTCAAGAGAATTGAATTCTGTCCCAGAAGAGTGTGTACAAGTTCAAGTGGTAAATTCGCAGATACTTCTTTAATAACCTTAGAAATTGTTGTTAAAGTCGAGACAATCGTGTCATCCCAAAAGATATTGACCCTTTGGAGTTGAAGATCGATAAATTTGTAGAGCATGTCATGATTTTTTGTAACGCGACTTTGAAGATGTCCCAAAAGCAGAAAAGCACATTCATTAGCGACGACTATTAATTCTTCTTTCTCCTCGGTGAGGTCTGAACTTTTCTTTGATTTTAAATCCATTGATTTTAGTAAATTTATCAAAGATTCCTCTTTTTCCTTGGCGGTGATTTCTTTCTCAGATCCAATTCGTACACTTTTTTTATCGTTCTTTTTGTTAATATTCAAAGACTTGATTAGCTTGACGAGGCTTTCTTCATTTAAAACATCTTTATTCAGACTCTTCAAGAGAGTTTCGATGTTCTTTTGAGAGAGATTCATATTTTTCATCAACTTTGTTAAACTGTCTGCATTTTCTTGTGAAAAGCCAAGATCTTTTGGAAGTGCGATATTTTCTACATCCAGTTCAATTGCTTTCACTACCGTTTTCAGCATTTTTGATAAGCAGTCACTTAAAAAGGACCACTGCACACTAGGCGTAAGATTGGGGTTTAAATGTTCCGAGATACTTTTTGTCACCGTATTAAAAACCGAAATAAGTGAGGTAATTCTGAGAATGCATTCTTTTGGACATGGAGCAGCCTCTTCGCCAGGTGAACTTCGTCCAGATCCTGGCAGAGATAATTCTTCGTCGTAACTTTCCATGTCTTCCAAAAATTGTCCAAGCAATGTCAAGGTAAATTGCAAATCCGCTATCCAAAAATTACGCAGTTTTTGCAAACTGCGACTCGCGTAAGCGACGATGGGTTTTTGTTGAGTGGAATCAATATGCCAGCCGACAAGAATGTCAACTGTATCGCGAAAGTGATTTGAGAATGTTTCGGGGTACATGTCAATTATGAGTAATATAGCTTCTACAGTAGTTATTAAGAGATCTGGTCTGTCTACGTTTTCGAGCATTGATTGCAAATGAGACATTATCGACTGTAATAATAATAAAAAAAAATGAGTTAGAAGTCAGTGAAAAGTAGTATTTTCAGAGTGTGTATATGTATGTTAAAACTTATAGTTTTATCTTACCATTGAAAATTCCTTCAGCTTTGGTGCCTCTGCATCTAATCTGAGTGTCTCTCCAAAAGACTTCATTAATAGGCATTTGATTTCGTCTTTTCTTTCCAATGAATATTTGTTGAACATCCACTCCATGTACCTCTTGAAATCTTGATCGACAACATATCCAATACGACCTAAACATTTTACAACTTGCTGTTTAGCTTCCACTCCAGGTGCTGAGTGCAAAGTATCCAGTAGAGTCTCGCAAATGAGATCCAAATTTCTCCTGATATATCTCTGATTTTCTGGTGCCACTATACCCTCTTGCAATTGTTTACAAAGTCCCAAAAAGTGATCAAAATCGTCCTCCCGACACAAGCGCCTTAAAAGCTTAGATATTCTAGAGTCCTCTAAAATAAAAAATAAAATATTAAACAAAAAAAGTAGAATTAGTTGAACTTTATCTTGAGATGGAATATGGCACTTACCATTTATTCTTTTATCATCATAGTACTTGCTTTGTGAATTTTCGTGATTTTTCAACGATTCTTGAAACTTGGGTCTAGATGGGGGGTGGTAGCCAGAATCTGCATTTGTGTCACGGTCAGTGACGGGAGTCTTTTTGAAAGCTCGCCCTCTCGTACCACCCCTACCACGATCACCGCTTCCACCGCCTCGAGCCATTCGAAACTCATTTCTTGGTCCACCACCAGTTCTGCTAAACAAAGATATAAATTTCATCACTATCTTTTTAAACTAGAAAAATTGATGGTTTCCAAATCTTTCACAAAATTATCTAAGATTGCAACATTTCCAATAATAACATACCTTGGTTTAAATCTTGAGAAGCTGTGATCTGACGAATAATTATTGGAATTTCGTTGACAAATAACGAGAGTACCTCTTGGGATGGAAAAATCATTTAAACTGTATCCAGCCAATATATCACTGTCTTCTTTCTCCGAACTTTCTGCTTGCCTACTGCTAACTGGATCTTCCTGAATCTCCGAACTCTTGGATCCCCGTAGCTTTGTGCCAATATTTGAGTTCCCACAGCTATTCATCACATTACTCTGCCAGTGGTCGGCATGACCTGCACTTTAACGGTGGATCTCCAATTCTTCAATTACAATATCTTAAAAAAGAAAAACACTCGATTAAATCACATAAACAAACCTCACCACTTTTTTCATCAAGGATTTATTAATGATCGATGACAGCAGAGTTATTTGAATACGTAAAACTCGATCTGCTATTCGTTTATTACATATAAAGCCAATATAAAATAGTAAACTTTTTATAAAACTTTACGGTAAAAATCTTCTTTTTACCAGAAATCTGTTAAATACTTTAGAATACCAAAACTTGGTTGAAAATCTAAAACTTGGTTACTCATTGTGTTATCAAGTATCTTTTCTAGATAAGCACGTTTTTAACAGAAACTCGTACACAAACTCTCAGCACTTACTCACTTCTGAATTTTGTCTAAAAATAATTTTTCATATTAAAATAATGATTCTATAAAAGAGAATAATTCAATGTGAAATTTTTCTAATGTAAAATCGCACGTACGCACGTTTTCAGAACCATCATCATGAGGAAATAACAAAAAGTTATGCCGGTTTCAAAGATTTATTATCTGATGAGTACCAAAAAGAATAAACTCTAGAGCAACTTAAATCCAAAACGTGATGGAGGTCAACCAAATTTCACTTTTGGCTTGTAACTCTCACTTTGACCTTTCGCAATCTATCCTTTTGCGACTATTTGTTTGCAGATTTACCTTTTCGACATGCGTCAAAAATACTGCCTTATTTATGAAAATGTTGTGAAACCGATCAAAGAAGTCCGAACATAAGTTATAACAGCACACACAACATGTATGTTTCACAGAAGATATACACCATGATATACACTACATGGAAAAGAGTGATTGAAGATGATCTTTGTAATGCATCGAAAATAGGGCTACATTCGTTTTTCTTGGTTTTCCCAAAGCGAAAACAGACTGAAAAAATACTGAAAATCCGCCAATCACAACGCCTTCTTCAGGGAACGAACTGCCTAGTGGATAAGAGGGCACTATGGGCACTACGATCCCTACGATCACTAGAGGACAAAAATCATTATGGCTACCTAACCTTATAAGTCTCTTTTTTTTACAAAGAATGTCTCTAAATCATCGATTTTTACAATAAAGAAAATTCCCGATGAATATAATATTTATTAAGAATATAATTACTATTTTCTTCATACCTTTAGCAATCAATTCTGTACTCGAAAATGCCCAAAAACGATTTTGTTTTTTCAAGGGACTACATATAAACACTATAAACCATCTGTAAAACTTTCTCTTAGTTCCCTTTTGTGATTGAGTAATTTCATGAAGGTTTTGCTCAATAATTGGCAGGTACAAAATCCTAGAGCCAATCGAAAAGTACCCGAAAACATAACCTAAAAAAATCATACAAAATCAAAATAGTTACAATAGAAATGATTAAAATCTCCAGAAAATTAGTACTGGAATTAAAAAAAGAAAGTAAAGAATCATAGGTAAAGTTTCAATCGTTTCAATGTTCAATTATTTTCTAAACAAAAACAAAAAGCAAAAAAAGTACCTGATATATTTCAGCATGGGACTGTGAAAGTCTGCGACACAGGATTAAGGTCCTTTCACACTTTACAAGGGAAGCAATGGAAGAACGCATTTTTGGCGGGAAAATTTGAATAATAATTATTATACATATTTACGTATCAGTATAAAAATATTTATCAGAGCTTTGGTTTCTTTATGGCAGTTGTGAGTCACAACTGAGTCACAACTTGTAACTTTGTAACTAAAATAAACGAAATAGTGTTTTGTTAAATGTATTTTTACTGATATGAAATCAAAAAAATTGTAATTAAAAATTTCCCGCGTAAAATTGTACAAGCGAACAAAGTAGCCGCTTTATTTCGAGATGTGAAAGAGCCTTAATATCTTTGATATTTCGTAGGTTGGCAGGGTTCCGAAGTGACGCGTCACTCCGAGTTTTCTACGTAAATTACATTTTCTGTGTAATATACGTAGATTACGTAGAAAACATGAGTAAATTACATATTCAATATGGCGGTGTTTATGAATCAACATAACCTCAGTTTTGAAGCGAAAACAAGACGGGTTATTATTTTGTTATTAACGCAGCATTAACAATTAAGTGCTGTTAACATTTATTAAAATTAAGAACTATGAGTATCAGAGGTGAAAGGTGTAATTTTAGACAACCTCACGTCGAAATTCCGTGGAATGAAATTTATTTTGATAAAATTAAAGTGGAAAACCGAAATCAAGCGATGTGTTTATGCGTTCGTTAAATATTCGCTGCGCCTTTTGTGCACAAGCTTATAAGTTATGTCGCTATATTTCTTTAACGCAGTGGCTCCAATTCGAGCCCCGTACTCTACTGCGCATGCGTCGCACTCGGTATCTGATTGGTTTCTATTCGCGCGCAGTTTTAAATGCTAAAAAATATTATTTTTATTGTTTATTACAAATAATGGCGTTTTAACTCATAAAAATGTTTAGTTAATAAATATTTAGTTAATAATAATTTTTATAAGTAAAAACGTCATTATTTATAATAAAAAATATTTATAATACAAAATAAAAATAATATTTTTTAGCATTTCAAACTGCGCGCGAATAGCAAACAATCAGCAGTGAGATTCCGAGCTCAAAATCCGAACGGATCTCTCTTTTTAATACCGTAGGATAGAAAGAGAGGTCCGTTCGGATTCGTGTGCTCGGAATCCGGGGCCAGATACCGAGTGCGACGCATGCGCAGTAGAGTACGGGGCTCGAGTTGGGGCCACTGCTTTAACGACGTAAATTACGTACAAAAATGTAGAAAACTAGAGACGTAAATTACCATGTAATATACATGTAGAATACTATGTAAATTACATCGAGTAATTTACGTACCGAACCCTGTAGGTTGGTCAAAATGGTCAAAATTGATATTCTCTCTTTAGAAGGTTGGTGGTACTGCTAACCACGTGATTTTTGACAGTTCGTACACTTTGTTGTCTTTCGAAGAATTCTATCATGTATATTCTATTTATTATACATAAAAAAATAGTCTTATATTTAAAGACATGAATTTATATGTATAATTACTTTTAGTCGATTCTTCTAGAATTTAGAAAAGTTTGCATCAACAAATAATACACAAAAATGTATATCGAAACTGACAACCCCGGTTTTGTACCAAGGAACTTTGTAATTTACAAATTTTACGGTAAAGACACTTGTTTTGCGTGGAACAAAAATGAATTAGTCGTTTTTCGATTTTCGGAAGTTGAATCCTCGAAAAGCACTTTACCTTTAAAGGTATTGACCGCTCCTGGTGTGATAAAAAACATTCATAATTTCGCGGAGCGAGTTTTTGTGGTTTGCACACCATGTGGAATTTATAAACTGACAGACAAGCATCAATTTGCACTTTTGAGTAAAAGTGGAATTGGAATGGGTTCCCTTTATTCGGAAGTACTTTCTTTGCAAGGAGGAAGTATCGTTTTAGAAGGAAAGCATGATAAAAGTCTCAAAACCTTGTTCCAAGTTCCATCTAAAGCAGCTGTCACTTCAGATAAATTATCTAGTCTTAAATTGACTACTGAAGATACAGATGACAAGTTTAGAGTAGTTTTCTTAGAACAGAATATGAAGGAAGATTTGTGTCTAATTTCGTATGGAAAAGATCTGTATAAGCAAACAAAAAGTGTAGTGAAACTAATTTACACCTGTGATTATTTGATTAATGAGATTATGCCTATCCAAAAACAGAGAAAGATTGTTGGAGCAGCACTGACGACGAATTCTTCAGCTGTGATTTTTATGTATCTTCAAGAGGATAAGTTGAAATTTGACAAAGTATACCTGAATTATGAGGAGAAGAAGGTGCAAGCTTTTTGTGCAAAGATGGATGAAAACTGTGATAATTGTATATCAATTGTTTATTGCCTGGATTTTAAAACATACCAGTGTATAAAGAGTTTTAATTATAATGGTATTCAGACTATTAAAGAAGAAGAACGTAATTACATTGCTTTAAGATTTTATGAATCTGAATTTGTGGTTGGTCTGACTTCATTCAAAGAGTTATGCCAATTTCCACTGAAAAAGGTGAGAATAAATTCAGTGTTTAGTTTCGAAATCATTAGTGCAATTTCATACTTTACATCTAAATAAATAAATTTAATTGCAGGTTAGAGAAGAACAGCGCAAATATGATCCTGAATATGTTGAATTAAAGCTGAACATGTTAGAAGGTACAGAAGTAATAGTGAGGAAAATTTGCGAGAAGGCAAGGGAACTACAAGCACTACAAGATAAATTGGAGGAGAAAAGGGACATTTTGAAAAGGATCAATCTTTTTGCCTGTGATTTTCGTGAGGAATATTGTCCTGAATTACGTATTAAGAAAGTTGTGTGTGAGAAATATCTATTGGCAAAGTTTCAGGAGGTTTTGCCTGTAAACTCTCAAGTTATTTTATCAGCAAAGCGTGGGGACCGGAGAACATTTGTTATTAAAAAAATAATCGGTTCAGAAACGCAAATCGAGTTGCCTCTGCCTAGACAAAACTTATCGAAATCAGTGGACATAACAGTAGATTTAGCAACTTATAATCCGAAAGGAGAATCAGTTTGCTTGATCAGAGATTTCATTCAGGATCCGATTACCAACGAAGATAATCGGACAAATTTATCACCCGAGAAAATAAATTTTATAAATCTTAAAATAAGAGCGGTGAAAAGTCTTATAGCAGAGGGTAAAGTATCGATGAAAGCTTTGTCAGAAATCAAAAATAGCATTCGCAGAGAATTAGAGTAGCTTGAATCTTAAGTATTTGATATTGTTTTTTCACAGTCTTTATGCCTGTACACTATTATTTTTTTTTGAAAAAGTAAAAATTGTGGAATAAAACCTGGATAATCTAAATTTACTCATATGGTAATTAAATTACCATATGCCCTTCATAAATAAAGTGAAATTCCATTTTTTTCATTTTCTATTATTTAAAAAATTAGCACTGCTACGGTTTTAAGAATCTATGTACACATTTATTTACAATGGCACTTGCCTAATAATTTTGAGAACATAGGATTTCCACTCTGTCTTTATGTTATATGTTTAATAAAATATCTTAGAAGTAAGTAACCCTGAGATAATACATTGTGTCAAATTTCTTTTCTCTGAAACAGAATCTGCAGATATTTTGCGATTTCAAGTTTCGAAATCAAAGTCACATTGATTTTGAGTTTACATTATAAAATTCGTTTACATCTTCTCTGAGCTAGGAACCTCAATAATGCTGCCAATACTGCAGCTGGAGCTTTTCTTCGGAGGTCTAGAACTAATTCTAGGCGTTTTAGGTCCACCCAACCTGTCTTGAAGCGCTTCGAGAGACTTGACTCCTTTTCTAGAATTAATTCCACCACTTCCACGATCACTGGTTCCCTGACCTGCATTATCCCGTCGCCAAAATTTGACGAAACAAGCACGGATATTTTCAGAAAAAACTCCATAGAGTAAAGGATTTACAACTGTGTTAAATTGGGCCACTACCAAGGCCCAGATAAAGTGATGAGATCTTAAGAAGAAACTAGTATCTTCGGTTGGTCTCCTGCCGTCGAGGTAAATTAGAAGCATCACAATTGTAATTGGCAACCACATCACGAGAACAGCAACAACGTTTAATAACAGAATTCGTACCACCCGAAGATGTTTGTGAAGGCGAACTTCTTCGTGTTGTGAGAGACTTCCGGCTCGACCTTGACGGCCTGTTACTGAAGAAGAGGATAATTTTCTTCCAGCCCAAGGAACAAGGGTCCCAACTACGGAAAGTTCGGAATCTCTTCTACCGGATCCTTCCTGACCCTGCGAGGTAAAGACTTATCAATAATTAATTTTCCTTTCACAGGTCTAAGCTTTATTTGAAAATTTGCAATAGGAAAATAAATTTTAATTTAAATGGATGTAGAAAAATATTATGACCTGACTTAAAGTTGCAAAATAAGATAAACATGATTGATAAACAGTTTGAGAGTATAACGGATAGCTAGATTAATATCGAACCAATTGATTAAAAAGCTAGATGATTGACTTGTTTACTCTGATATTAATCATCACAAACGTAGATGCAGAGAAAAGTTGTTTTTACCTGCAAAACACACGGTACAGCCCATCTGTTTCTGGTATCCAGGATGCTTTGAAAAATCCTCTGATAGTGATAAACCAGAAGTCCCATTGGCAATAGACAGGCTAATATAATAATAGGAATTGTGAAGCACAGTGAAACATTTAATACATCGCTTCTTGGAAAAACGAGAGTGCATATCGTCACACCTCCTATTACAACCTATAGAAAAAAATTATAATTATTAAATACCAGATAAATTCTCTACTAGTATCGGTTCTCGATAGTAAAATAGTCCTTCAAGTTTTATCGGATTATCTCTAATTTTTTATTCAGATCATCTCCCACTGAAATTTTTCTCCTAAATCAAGAAGATTAATAATAATATTTAAAAAGTCATTTTATTCTCGGATAATGAATTGTAAATAAAGAATTTTTTGCCCGAATTTTGTTTTTTGAAGATTTAATTAAGTTTAATCTTTTACAGAAATTGAATGGAATTTAGTACCCTGAGCTTGAACCAAAAAACGGCAGGTAGAAAAACTAAGGCAGCAATTATCCATAAGGCTAGGCCAGCTGCTAATACTCTAGGAACTGTCAGAGCACTTCGGTAAGGTGCTACAGCCAAGCATCTATGCCTATCCATCGATATTAGCGTCAACGTCCACAGTAAAACGAAACCGCACACAAACTGCAAGCACAAAAATTAATATTCAGTATTTTTAGTTTCTTTTTTTTTTCAATATGTATATACTGAGAAAAATAGACATTCAGGATAAATATCAAGAAGCTTTAGAAAGTAAATAATTTAAAGTTCGTAGAACACGTCATTGAAAAATTTCAAATTTTAGCGATTGAAAAGAATAAAATTGGGTAATTTTAATTTTCAAGAGTACAGCAATTTTAAACATTCAGAACGTTTCACAGGTTTAATTAGAAAAATAGCGCAACAAGAAATTAATTTTTTTACGCCTGAGATTATTTGCCTTTTTAATAAAAAATTTAAAGTATGAATTGCGTTTCACGACTGAAATTTCGCATTTTACAAAGAAAGAATAAATTTTTCTTTTCTCTATTTTTTTTTAATAATTGTGCACAGTGGATCGGCGTAGACCCTGATGCTCTCTTTGATATCTTATTCCTTTTTGAAATGGTGCATTTTCCACAACGCTGCTCACAAATTCCGACCCGTGAGTGAGTGAGTGAACTCGTGACACAAGTTTCGCATTTGTGTTTCACCTCCAACACTACAATATTCCTTTTCAGTCACCTTTCAAATCTCATACGTTTCTTAAGAACCAAAGAGGATTTCTTATAAAAATGAAACAGACTTCGTTCATCGGACCTATTACTTTACTCTCAGACTCAGTGATACTCAGTCCATATTCTTTAAATCTCGCTTTTCTTTTTTCACTCTATCTCACGAAATGAAAATACTTATATATGAGAAATATAGAGAATCAATGTAAAGTAAGAGCACGAAAACAAGGTTTCCACAATTTTTCTCTTTGAATCACATTATGAATTGGGTTATGCATATTTTATTACATATATCCAATCTTTCTGCACCTCATTTTACTGAAATTTTAAAGCATCCCATTCGTGAGAAAAATACTCTCCCGACTGAACGATTTTCTCGTTTATAAGGAACCAATGTAATTTAGATTCTTTTAATAACTCATTTACATTTTTATTTAAATTTAAATCAAGAACTATTTTGTAATCTTTAATTTGGTGGATTAAGGGTTTATAATATTTTATAATATTTGTTGAGAAAAATGAAGAAATCAAATTGAAACTTCTAATTTTTGAACATGCTTATGAATAATGCAATTTACAGTCACAGGCCGTCACATATTTACCTTTTTCAGAAATTTCTGACTTATAGCACATTTTTGTATAGTATAATGTACGTAGTGAGTAAACGTCGACGTAGATTCTACCGCAAAATTATATGTGAGCTCCATTCTCATGATATCGTTTATCGCAACTTCCGTCGAGAGTTTAATATCGCTTTACAATAAACTTCTTCAAAGAAACTATTTTTCCAGATGAATAAAATCTTTTATAATACTATCGCAAAATTGTGATTAAATATACTTTGCTTGCGAGGCTGTGCTTTAACCACCTCAGAATTCAAGGATCTTGAATCCTAATTAAACTTTATCCCTTTCTTGAATTCCATCCTTGTGAAACTAATCAAAAGCGTATTCATTGTGTAAGGTATTAATTTAGAATCTAAATCACCCTCTCCACGCTTTAGTGAATCTCCCTAATTCGTGGATCGATTTTCGAACAAATTATATACATTTGAAAAATCGAATTCAAGTGTTTCTATACCAGTGAACCATTTGTATTTAAACAAAAACTTTTAGTACTGTTTTTAAAAGGGAAAATCAATATTCATGAACTTTCTAACTCAAAGAACTGCAAATATTATCAAACCTGAAACATCATTTCCTTGTTTTCTCTGGACAAAGAAAACTACAGCTTCTACTTGCTTTATCAATACTAACTCTGTACGTTTCTCTACTTTCAAAGCTATTCTATTATTTAATTTAAATTAGAATGAAAAGAAGTCAAAACTCCATTTAAAACTGGATTTTATAAAATAATAATATGGATCAAAAAAAATTATATAACTTAATTTTGTATGAGAAATAAAACTTCCAAATTTCTATAGGTTTCTTTGTTCTACTTAATCTTATTTTGGTATACTTCTTTTATCTGTAAATGAGACTTGATATATATGAATCCAAGTAAATTTTATCTTAATTGTTCTGAGATTAAATTCAACTATTGATTATAGTGCCTCTCGCGTTTCTTGCTCATTGAAGTACATTAGCAAAGGATGGACGTTAAGACGTTATAATACCAATGGCACTAATCCCTTCCTTACATGCAACCTTGGGTTATTTATACGATTGTAATACTAAGGATGTCCATTAAATAAGTTCGATTACGGATTAGGATCCGGGATTACAGCAAGAAAGTGGTGAAAAAGCTTTCTTTTCATCCTTAAGATAATTATTTCTGCTACTAGTAATAATTGATTCGATTTTGTTCCCTCTTTCCTTTCTAGAAATTAATAATTTCTCAGGAAATATCGAACCTTATTGCATGAAAAAGAATCTAATAAAAATAATTTTTTAATTCTGGTGAGATAGGTGAACAAATTCAAAAAAAAAGATGAAGAAAGATGAATAGGTGATGACCTATGATGACTGTGAATATATAATAAAATCGATTAAGAAAATATATTAATTTGAAGGTGTTATATATGTTTTAGATGATCGCGAGGAATGAAATGATGAAGATAAAATCAATCATATATTAGTACTTGGGAGTACGGAAGTAATCTGCAGACTGCATCGCCTAATCTCCAGGATTGTGTCAACCTCGTGTAGGCAACCGCAGGAACGCCCAGGGCAAAGAGTAGATCCGCTGCTGCAAGATTCACTAAGCACAGGTTGGTTGGTGTTCTCATTTCCTTGTACTTCAGGACGCATGTAGCCATTCCCAAATTAGCAGCTACTGCAATCACGAACGTGACAGCGAGGACTAAAACCTAAAACCGAAAAGCAATTACTTTAGGATCAGAGGACGAGAACAAACATTCTACCGCCAGATAGTGTGAGTATATCCCTTTTCAAGGACAGAGTTAAATGACGAGGGTTGAAAGGTTTCTGAGGGTTGATTCCAAACAAAACATGATCTACAAGCACTTAGCAAATCTACACATCTAAGCTAATTTAAATTCCAGAGAAAAATACTCTGGGTTGCAAAGTACTTTTTCCAGGTTTACTTTCTCTAAAGCTTTAATCTCTTTGGAAAACATGGAAAAGAGGTGAAAGTTAGTCTGGATTGTAGGATGTTGTATGGTTCATAGCTTGATCCCTATTTAGATTAATTCTGTTTTTTTACAGTGTCTGTGAGTAGAAAAACTTTTCTGTGTTTTTATTAAAAGACATCTAATATTTTGGGAATGATCCATAAGAATTGCCAAGGGTTAGATAACATTTTGTTCTGCCACAAAAAGAAACTTAATACTTAGAATTAAAAGTTTCTAAAAGTTCTTTACGGGGGTTCTTGCTTATTTAACAAATAAGGAAGCCGATTATCCTACTACTTAGAGGACAAGAAATTACTTTCAAAAAACAGGAACTTATTTCTAAGTTTGTCTTGATTAGTATTGCCGTAGGGCAGATTAATGGGTGATCGAGATAACATTTTCTCTCTCCAATCTACAACCCTTTAAGTATGTCTTTTATCTTAATCCGAGAGTAGTACCCTGAGAATATTTAGTATCTAGGACTCAGAAATCCTGCAATAAAATTTCTGAAACATGGTTGCTACAGAATTCCGATTAAAAAAATGTTAAAGTTTATTAATGATAAAAAGAATAACTCATTGGTGCAAATCTGAAAATAGTAGATTCTTCTTTATACGCCTTTTACTAAAAGAAGTAAATAATGAGAACAATTTCTTACCTCTATACCGCTGGCACCTTTTCTGTCACCAAATTCACTGTAATAAGTGAAGTAATATCGTTGACCCCAATCTTCATCTTCTCCCAGAAGGTACGAAGTATTCATCTTTGAGCTTTGGTCAGTATCCTTTTCCCCTTTTCACACAAGTTACTCGCAAAACTTCATTATTGTGCGACTGGCTTATAAATCGCCTTCTCAAGTTTTTTGGTAAATATTCAGCGTCGAACCTCGCCAGATGTCTTGCCAGTTATTCAACATCTCAAAATTAGAAAAGAAATACGAATCCTGCTGGAAAGAGCCCATCTCGCAATATCCTCATTAATATCTGAAAGAAGTAAAATAAACTTTTTAATTCTTTTGTAATCCTTAAAAAAAGCATTAAATATTTGTTAGGTATCTGCCCCTAATAATTCCTTAAAATAATTTAAGATATCTTTTGTTTAAATAATAAAGTAAAGCATAAAATGACAATTCTTTTAAAAGTTTGATGTCTTATTTAAAAATTTTTTAATCTCCAAGTTAAATGAGGTTTAATCTATACAGAAACTCTTGAAAAATAAGTAGGTGGATCAGTTTGACCTGACCGTAGCCTAAATTTGACGAACAATACCAGTCTTTTAAGACACAATATGCCTTCGATCGAAATTGAAGTGCCAATTAGTTTAGACAAATGTACAGATTTTAATGAACGGAGTATTTATGAAGGGTTACATTGTTAACTCTATGGAAGTTATCTTAGTCCTTTGAAAGAGCTTCTCAAGCTTTAACTTGACTCAACATTGTTTTTTTCGTTAGAAGTTTAAAGTTAATTTTTTTACATGAATGACACGACACAATTTGAACAATATGTATAGAAAATAATTAAATTAAAGTGTATTTTTTTTTTTTTTAATAATTTAAACTATTGCTCAAGTTTTATTCTCTTCGAGTTCGTGAAACTCATAAAAGAGATTGAAGATCGAGGGTACACTAGAAAGTTGTCTTTCGAACTTAGCTTTCCATTCGTAATTTAAAATAGCTCTCGATAGAAAATCTTCATACTCAAGTAACTCAACTTTTCTCAACAACTGTTTATAGTTTCCCTTGACGTTTAATCAGTCAGAGAATAACTCAATACCTTTTTTCTCAACTCGTGGATGCATATACGTAAATAAGAGAAACAATCTCTTTTATGTGCATAGATGCATTGTACGAAGTAGGTACTAGAGTAATTATCTGAAAAGGTCAGAAAATAGTTCACAGTGCAAAGATGCATTCTTGAGGAAAACAAAAGTTCTAGATCGCTTTTTATTTCGTCAAAAATACAACAATTTTCATTTGTAAATAATTTTAAATCATCATTGGTTAATCTGTAAATATAATTTTAAATTATTTGACATTGAAAAATTCAAAAATTGGACATTTTTAAAAGTTTTTTAATATAGTCCAATTTCAAATATTAGACATTAAAAGTTTTAGAACAAAATTATAACTACTTTTACAAGTTTTGATTTAAAACGAATTTATGTCTTTTTCTTTGGAGTAGATATTTATCAAGAAGGTAACAAATTAAGGAGCATCGCTTGAAAACTTATGGAACGTCAAAAAAATTAATATCATTTTTGAAAAGCTGGAAATGTCAAGGAATGTTTGAAAGTTGTATTTACTACTTATCTTAATTAGATTTTTCAGAAAGGTTTCTATTTCTATAAATTAAAAATCTCGAACGTTTCAAAGGAGTTGTTATTTGAAAAACGCTACAATGGAAAATGTTCTAATGTAACGTAAAAGCATTAAAAGTTTCTAAAGACGAAAGAAGAAAAATGGTTTCATAAGAACTTTTTACATTTTAAAGATAAAGTCGAAAGTTTTCCAATTTAACTTTTCAAAATTGTTGATCTATATTTATCAAAGCTTTTCACATTAAGCAAAAACTAAAAATTAAAATTTATTAAATATACATATATATAAATATGTATATAAAATTTAAAAAATGAAAAATTTATGAAAATTTTTTTTTTTTTTTTTAATTTTGGGAAAAGGGAAGTTATCAAGTATCTACTCAAAGAGCAAAAAAAGCTCAAAGATAACTAAGAGGGTGAGAAACATTTTTTTATAATAGAAATTAGATTGATGCATAAAAAAGTATATTTCTGGGGCTTAGTCATATAGAAGGGGTCAAGTACATTAAGTGCTAATGATAATTAACTTTTTTATCATGTCAATTCCCGTTATTAAAAGAATATCGTTCTAATTTATAATTCTTAGCGTGTTAAATCACTAAGAAAAGGAATAAAATTGAACGAGGTTTAGGAAGAATTATGTACAAGCTATCGAAAAACAAATGGAGGTCAGGCCGGAAATAAAAAATTATAGTGAAGTTATAAAAAGAATACAATAATCTAAATGTATGAAAGAAAAGAGTTGAAAGAGTAACAACATTGAAGTATGTAATTGGAGAAATTATATATTCTTTAACATTTTTCTTATCTTTCCTTACTTGGCTATATTAATACTTATATAGAAAAGTTTTAAGTGGGAAACAAAAGTGGGATACTTGCAACGTAAAAGTCGATAATAAAAGTAGTGACGTAATAATTTGCCTGGTATCATTTTACTGAACGTTATGGGAGTCCACTTCATAAAAGTGATTTTGAACCATATTCAAATATCCTTGAATTTCCACCTCAAACGCATTATTATCTCGTTATGAAGTTTATATGAAATTCCTGCTAATCAAATTTTGATTAAAGTTGAAAAAAGTTGATTATTTAATTATTTATCCCAGAAACCGTTTTTAAATTATAAAATATAAATCAGTCTCATAGCGTCTTATTAAAACGTTGATTATTTTCTTTCATGGCTTAATTTGAAAATATGTATCATCGTGTTTCATAACGAGGCAAGACCTCGGAACATAGAAAAGTCAGGAGTCTAATTTATTCAATGAGAGAGGAAACGAGTTGTCTAGACTTAAATAATTCTGCGGCAATATAGCTGTGCAATAAATGAATTTATCAACGTGCAGGGTCGTATTTAAATTTAGGAAAAGTACCTAAACAATAAACATTTCTCACGAAAATTCCACACACATCAAAAAGTTCCGAAATTATATTTCCTTGTAAAAAGGAATGGATTCTGAAAGCCAGAAAATTTTCCTTATGACCATTTCCGACTAAATATAGAAAGGATTTTTCACTCTAAATTATGCAGACTTCAAAATAAAACCAGCAGTTCCTCTTTGGCAAGAGGCATTAAAATTTTAGTATCAGTTTCCCTATTTTTATTCTCGATATACAATATTTAATGAGACTGGATTAACCGATTAAAGTTGGAAGCTGTTATAATTGCGTCTGTAGTAAAGATTTTCTGTCGAGCAACTGGTATATTTAAACTAGATGTCCTGAACGATCAATTGAGCAATCACTCACGAATACAGTTCAGAAATACCCACACATTTTTATTCTTGAAGAGTTCTATTGAAGAGTTCAACGATTCAGAAATACAGAGATTTATAATAAATTCTACTTAGATCTATAGGTATTCTTATGAATATATCTGCTTGTCAAAAACAGAAAAGTTCAATCGCTTTAACATAAAATGAAAAAACGGTGTGGGCAAAGTTCTTTCAGGCAGATTTCATCAGATACGAGAGTGATGTATACTATTCATACAATACCATTTCTCTTACAGTAACTTGCGAGAAAAGAATTGTTCCGTTCCATTCCATTGTGGCGATAAAAGGTTCTAGGAACTCACGATAAAAGTAACTCGCTGTTGCGAAAGTTTTCACCAAGAGCGATAAATCTTTTGCAGAAAACGATTCGATTCTCGAGATAAATTTTAGCAGATGCAGCATTATCAGAGACAAAAAATTGAAAAACCATAAAAAAAAATTAAACAAATTCTTCTCAAAAGCAAAATATTTTAAATACGAATTTCAAAGGAATTTGACAGAATTCAAAAGAATGGGAATATTTCAAAAAAGCTCAGTAAATACTTTGTAAGCTTGGGATCAGGTTGACATTCTGAAAATTGGTTTCAAATTTTCTTTCAAGTCCTGTAAATAACGTTTGAAATTGAAAACGGGGAATTGTACCCATGATGCAAATTTAAAAGTCTGGACCGTACTTCTTTTGAAAGTTGGTCTTTTACATGTTTTCCCTTGACGGATTTGAAGACGAGTTTTGAAAACACTACTTTCTTTTTAGCCACAGATCTCGACGAAATTCGTGCAAAGGGACGAGAAATAAAGTTTTTTTTTATCGTTTAACATAAATCACTCTGTCGAGTTTAGAGGCACTAAATGTCATGCTGATCGGTACGAAGACTAAGATTGAAGTCTAAATTGATGTAAACCATTGAACAATAAAAAAAAATATTGACCCAATGAACAACGTTTGAAAAAATTTCAAGGAATATGTTGATTATTTCACTTGTGGGAAATCATGACAAAATACTGCAACCTACAGAATTTTCTCTGAGAACCCCAAATTCCTCATGTCCAATTTTATGCAGTTTTTATTATCTGTACGAAATACACTTTGCCATCTGTAAACGGAGATTATGTACTGAACTTCCATTGAGCTCCCCTAATTCTAGAATCACAAATATTTCCTCGAAAATAAATTAAATCTCTGAAGATAAAAATTAAATGGCATCTATTTTAATAAAGCATGAATCAATATTCTCCGTGCGTGGGTCGATTCTTGAGATATATCAAGCGATATTTAATAATACATATCAGTATATTTCACTGGGTTTTATGAATCTTGAAGTACATCGATTATACTTTTATTCCAAACGTCACCTATTGCTCTGTTGTTTTATTAAGATATATTTCTAACTTTATCATTTACAGGAGTTCAAAAGAGAACTTGAAGCTAATTTTCCAGATTCAAGGTACGATTTAAAATTCCAGCCCATTTCCCGGTTTTTCTCGGTCAATTTTGAAAAATTTACTGGGTGGAGTTAAAAATCCTTAAAATCCTTCCGACGGGTTCATAACTAGAAGTTTTCACGTACACCTGAATTCAAGAATTCAAAGTAATTTAGAAATACAAAAAAAATTTTTAAATAATTCAAAAGTATTTAAATGAAGCCAGTAACAATCGTATATAAATAATTTAATACATATTTCTTTGTAACAAAAATAAATAAGTTTTCTTTAAAACACTTCTATCTTAAAAAAATTAATTTATCAAGTCTACGTGTGAAAGGTCAACGCTTCTATTTTCTTATGAGAGGCTTGAGAAAATCATATGACATCTCTGAAAAACAAATATAAGAACCTACGTTCAAAGGATCGAGTCATTTGTCAGGTGGTTTGTGGGAGATTGTCAGTTTGCTAAGAGAATTTCCGCGGTCTTTTCTGGAAGGCTATACAAGTATATGTCTTCAATATTATAAAATATTGTCTCTGTACAAAGAATTCACATTTTCATCAGAAGGAATTTCACTACATAATACCTACATAATAGAAATAAGCTATAAAGTGCTTGTAATTCTTGTGAATAATAATTATTATTATTCAAATCCAAGTATACAATAAAATATTTTTTAAAAATAAAAAAATAAGTATTCAGATCCTTCAAATCTTTCAAATCAGAGTCATGCTGAGTAAATTTCTCTATTCTGTATTTTTTTCCAACTCGGGAAATAAAATTGCCCACTAATTGGCATGTGTGTGCTTTATAAATAGAAATTCGCAACAATCAAAACATGAAATTTTGGAAATAAATTCTAGTGTTATAGTATAATTTTATTCTTAAGTTAGAAAAGTTAAAACAGTGTTCAAAATATTTAATTAATTTCAATTTTTTAAAATTATATTTATATTTATATATATATATATATATATATATATATATAAAGACTACTTGTGTGAAGTCTAGGTCATTATAAATTTAGAATTAGGGCACGATTATTTTTATAAAAGGAAATCTATATTGGACATTTTAGTGAAAGTCGATTAGTCCCACCCTTATCAATACATATATATGTATATATATATATATGGTTGGAACCGAGGTTGCGCTCTATATTTTCATAGTCTCCATAACTTTCAATACGGTGTACTGCCAGTCAGGAATATATTCTTACAAAATTATAAATATCATGTTAACATAACCGAGAGTCTGTAAGGGGACAATGCGATAAGACAGGAAAAGAAAAAAGTACAAAAATCCTCCCAAATGAGAAGGGTCACACGGAATAAGCACGTGCTCAGGGGTGTTGACTTTGCCTAATATCTGCCTTCGCTTAATTAATCACTTTCCTAATGAGGCCCAACTAATCCATTTTCTCCATTTCCTGCTTTAGAATACGAGTCCATTTTTGGAATTAATTATTACAAAAATATTCTTTAGAACAAGAAAAAAATTGTAAACTTTAACAATTTCAAGAAATTAAATAAAGTCAGCTTATTCTTTACACTCTTAAAAGTGCAATATTATTAGAGAATTCCTTTTAGGAAGTTTTTGCAAAATCTTGAAGTAATTTTTTACCTCGCATCGGATTAAATCATTGTATTTTAGAATATTGTGAAACTTCAGATGAAAATTATGATTCGAGCTCGAGGAACGAATTATAATTCTATTTCAAATTTAGGAAATGAGTCAGACGGTGTACTTCTGTATTAAGATTGAGTAACAAATAAAATATTTGTTATTATTTCTCTACAATAAAGCGAAAATTTTCTTAAAGTTTATTTTTCAACATTTTTCATAAAAGAACATGTTTTCAAATTAAAATGCCTTTCAATTATAATGCTCAATACTTAAGTTAGAGAATAATTTTAAAAACAAATTATTAAATAAATTACTATAAAGAAAATATTCAATGGAGTCTCTTGAGAATAAGCACGTGCTAGTCGACAAAGGGTGTGTGATATATTCACAGTATTTATACAGTGGAAAGTTGTCTAGATTTACATACCTCGCAAAGTTTATCTGGAAGCATTCGTGTCTCTGAGTAAGCGCGGAAATGTGAATTCTGCTTGCTTCAATAAAGTGTCTTTAACAGGTCTGTTTTAGCACTGCGTGTCGATCCCAAGTTAATAAATGTCTTTATTGCAATTTAACGCTCACAATCGGCGTCAGAAACAAACGTCGAAAATAGATTTCTTCCATTGTTCAAATCGGAACTAGCAATTTCACATTGGCACCAAAAATAAATTATAAACTTAAAATCGGAAGTGTGGCATCTACTTCCTTCATTCCATTTTATATCTGAAAAACAATCAGATATTATATTTTTTTATTCTAAATAAATAATACATTTAGTTTCAATAATTAATTCCATAAAAAACAAATTATTAGGGTAAGATAAAATCTAGATTTTTAGAATGCCATCCTTAATATAAAAAGAAAAAGAATAATATATTCTTGAAACGCGATATTATAATCTTTTTGCAAAAAAATTTCTTCCTAGAATAAAAAGCAGGCACTCTAATAGAATAATCTATTTTTGCTTTTAATTGAATTAGTCTGCAAGAGTGGAGAAACAATGTTCTAAAATAAACCTATAATTACGCTAATTGTACTCTAAACATCAACAAATAAGCTCATTAAACTTTGGCAACAGGTGTAAGCTGATATTATTTTTTTCATTGTTCCTATCCCACTCGAAAAATGATACTTTCTTATTTTAATCTCTTTAAACCACTCAATGCTAAACCTTTTAATATTAATTTAAAAAATTGTTAATTTTAATCTTTAGTATCATAATTTAAAGTCATTATAATTGTTATTATAATTTAAAAGTCACAATTATTAGATTGTTAGATACAGTTTTAACAAATTTATTTTATATTTGATTTAAAAACAAATTATCTGTACTTTTTTAAATTTTTAGACTTCGTGGCACTCGACGGAACTGTTGCAAATGTTAATTTGCACTGATACGAATTTCCGTCGACTATTCGCGTGTGAGCGCTTCCTGCAAACTGACACCCGTCCACTTTATCCCACTCCAGAAGCGTCGCGACGCAACAAGACAACGTACAAAATACAACGTTTTGTACCAGATGATCGAAGAAAATAAGGGTGGCCGATTTGAAGAGGGGAACGATCCCTAAAATGATAGCCTACCTTTTTACATTACAAGCAGCTGCAAGCAGGTCAGCTTCCCAAACACCACCTGGAAACTGATCAGATAAAACATAAAGACCAAAAAAGAACATTCCCAAAAGATAAAACCGGGGATAACAGCTATCTTTGGAATCTATATAATTTTATGGCCCGGTACTAAAAATATTATTGCTATTGATTTCCCGACATAAGTTATAACTTACCCATTCAGTTTCAAGTGATTCTCGACTCTCGACCCTGACCTCCCCTATTCTGAATTACATATTTCAAATTCTAGAAATACTTAATGTATGTATAAACTTATACATATATATATAATATAATATATATATATATATATATGTATATATATATATATATATATATATAATAATTATATAATAGAATCTATATTGAACTTAAAAATTAAAATTAAAAACTCTTTTTTCCACTCAAATAATGAAATTTTGTTTTTGTTACTCCAGAAATGTTGAAAACTTTTTCGACTTTTCATACTCGCAAAATATATTAACATCGTCGGCTTACAAGTGAAATTCACAATAAAAAATTTCAGTTTTAAAATTTAGTTTAGAAAAAGATCTGTAACTTTTAGCAGCTTTTAGTTTTTTTGAGATATCAAATAGAAAATTTCTAAAATTAAGCAGTCTTCTTTCTGAATAGGAATGATGATGTATTTCGCAATCAGTCTCTAAAATCTAGATGGTTTTATGGTTTTATCATAAAACTCCTATTGAAGAGAAATTTTTTCATTCTTTGGACATTATCTACCAAATTTTTCAATTTTCTAAACTGTTTATCAGTTAAACAAAGCTGTGTACTGGAAAACCAGAATTCAACACAGATTCCGATTTCAAGAATTTAAGAAGACAAATCAGTAGAATTTGTTTACAAAGTAAATAAATTTTTAAACCTCAGGACCGATTCAAAAATTTCTAGTCGGTTTCTTATTCATCGGCACTGACGATAATAATGACAAAAAGAAGTGTCAGCACGCAAAAATTTACAAAATCTGTTAATTTCGTTATTGCACCAAAAATTATTGCATTTAATTTTATAAATAGATTTTTCTGGATAAATTATTAACATGTTGATTTGCATGTTTACTATACCTCCGCGTGGAAGTGGCGTGGAAGTGGAAGTTTGACGTTTTCAAATACAACCCAGTGCTCCCAACGCGGGCCCCGAACTCTACTGCGCATGTGTTGCGCTCGACATCCGATTGGTTGCTATTCG
>CAJFCP010000111.1:412311-431300 GCA_904066005.1 Synergus itoensis | reverse complement strand
CGCGCGAATAGCAACCAATCGGATGTCGAGCGCGACACATGCGCAGTAGAGTTCGGGGCCCACGTTGGGAGCACCACTGCACCAGGGAGCACTAACTTTTTGTGCGCGCGCATCTTATTCATTTGTTGCCATGACAACCTCCCCTCTACTTTATTTACTAATGACGCTAAATTCAGGAAATTTTGACACTTCTGCTAAAACAAATGTTGAAATGTCAAAGTTAAAAGTTAGAAATTGATTTATAACCATTTGTAAGTATTTTGCCTTTCACGTACATTCACAATGACTGAGAATTCTGAAGATATGGAACTTAGGGATCTTGATCTCACCGGCATAATTTCATTCGATGGTTCGTGTATCTATATTTTTTAAATATTTCGTTATTGATTAATTTTTTTATTATTATTAAATATTATTAAATATTAAAAGACATAGAATATATAATCTTTATGTTTTACTTCTAAACTAATCGCGCTGAATATTATCTAATTTATCTTATATAAAACAAAAAATTCTTGATGGTGGTTATAAAACTCCTTCAAATTAAATTAATTTTCATATACAATAAGGGATTACAAGAAATAGCTTGCACGTGCATCCAGATCAGAAACATCTTTTATTTCCCATGGGAAATAAAGTTACTATCAAGAACATAGATTCTGGTACTCAATCTTTTCTCTCTGGACATACGAATTTAATATCAGCCCTATGTGTTTCTCCATGTGGAAAATTCGTAGCTTCAGGTCAAATCAACCACTTGGGATTTAAAGTATGTAAATCTAATTAAAGATTCATTATCTAACAATAACTATCAAGTATAAAAAAGTTTTGTTTATATTTTAGGCAATGGTCATTATTTGGAACTACGAGGAAAAGAAAAAAAAAAGTAGTCATGAAATTCATAAAGTAAGAGTAGAAGATTTGTGCTTCTCAATGGAAAGTAATTACCTGATTAGTCTTGGAGGACGAGATGATGGAAATGTCGTCATCTGGGACGTTCATAATAACGAAGCAATATGCGGTATTTAACCCAATCATATTAACAAATTTGCCATTAAGGATAAGGGCGTTGGATTAAGTTCTAAACTCAAAATACGATTTCCTCATTTTACTGAACAAATATTATAATTAGATATTTTTTCGTGCTGTATGCATATTTCTATTTAAAAAGTGAATAGCGCTACAGAGCGAAAAAATATCTAATTATAATATTCGTCGAGTAATTTGAAGAATTCGAAATACTTAAATTTTAATAATCTAGGATCGTATGCGAGTACAGAAATAGCGGGTAGTGCTTGGACCATCAAAAGAACAAATATGCGTGATCAATGTTTCATTAGCGGAGGTGAGAATACTCTGAAAGTTTGGAGGATCAATCCAGAAACTCGCAAAGTTTATGGGATGAATGTAAAAGTTGGTAAAATAAAACGCAGCATTAATTGTATTGTAATAAACAATAGGGATGAGATCGCTTATTGTGGAACTGCTTCAGGCGATATTATAAAAGCAAGGTATCCTTTTCAATTATTTTCTTGTTACTCGAGCAGTATTTTGTTCAGTAACTTCTTCACTAAGAAGCTATACTCCTCATTACTCGTAAAATATTTCCCAGCATTCATGCAATTTTAAATTATGAATTTAATTAACATAAATTCGATTGTTGCGGATGCACGTAGATTAAATTATTATCATAACATGGAGCACATGGAGCCAGTACAACCACCAATAATGGTTGGTTGTTACTCAAAGATTCCAAAAGATCCGAGGAAAATGAAAACAGGAATGGGAGATCTTTACCCTGGAGGTGTAAAGGCACTTTTGCTTTTGGACGATGAAAGAATATTAGTAGGCTCTGGAGGTGGGAATGTTGAACTTATTAGAATCATTGACATTCTTATCAATTTTAGTAAAGGTGTCAAACTTCCGAGTACACCTCAAATTCAAACGGTAAATTAAATGATCTTATTGGAATTTTTCCTAGGTAATTACTATTTATAATTTATATTCCTGTTTTCTTCTAAATTCTAGCTTCGAGCAGAAAATGTTGGTAGCGCAGTATCGTCGATGGTTTTATATAAAAATGAATATGTCCTTATTGGGACTTCTTCATGTGAGATTTACCAAATAAAATTGAAAGATTTTGACATGCGCCTTCTTGTTACATGCCATACCGACACGATATACGGAATCGCTTTTCCTCAGTAAGTCACATCTGATTTTTCCACTAATCAAATAAAAAATATTTTAAGTTTGTTGATTTAATAAAAAAACCTACTGAAAATGGTTCATAAGTAATTACTTCCTCATTTCAATTTGCAGCAATTACTCAGAAATATTTGCCACAGGAAGCAAAAATGATATCAGATTATGGAGAGTCGAAACGAAAAAAGAATTGCTCAGAATCACTATACCTAATTTTGTGTGCTCGAATCTCTGTTTCTCTTTTGATGGGACAAAAATTATATCTGGTTAGATTTATAGATCGACATATTATTAAGTTCGGATTTTTTTGAAAGAGATAATTTAATTTTCAATTTATATTTATTTTCATGAACTTTAGCATGGAATGATGGTATCATCAGAGCATTCACTCCACAGACAGGAAGATTACTTTTTGCAATTTGCAATGCTCACCTCAAAGCCGTATCAGCCGTTGTAATTACGAAAGACGCCAAAAAAATTGTTAGCGCAGGTTGTGATGGACAAGTGAGAAATTTTTTATTCTTCAATATAAGATTGTACGAGAAGATATTAATTTAATATAAAATTTTCAGGTACGAATTTGGGATATAAAACCTGATGTTCAGAGACTTGTCTGTGTTTTAAAAGAACACAGAGGACCAATAACATCCTTATACATTTCTAGTAACGATGAAGAAGTGATCAGTTCAAGTGTTGATGGAACTTGCATTATATGGAACATTGTGTAAATATTTATTCAGAACCATATTTATAAAAAGGATGGGTATAGAAGTATTTCAATAAATTGAAAATTATTTTCCTTTTAAATTTGAATTGTCAAACGTAATATCTAATCAATTAATCAATTAACAAATTTCACAGGAATTGTGTGAGAAAGCAAGTCCTGATGGGGAACACAATGTACATGGCAGCGATTTTTAGTCCCAACCACTTGCAGGTTTTAACTTGTGGAACGGATCGAAAAATAGCCTTCTGGGAAACCTTTAGCGGTTCTCTAATTCGAGAACTTGAAGGCTCTGGAGTAGGAGCTTTAAACTGTGTAGATATCAGTCCAGATTGTCAATATTTTGTCACCGGTTCAAATGACAGCATTGTAAAACTTTGGCATTATCAAACTGGAGAGATAACTCACATTGGATTGGGTCATGCCGCTATAATAACCGGAATAAAGATTAGTCCCGATGCTAAAAATATTGTTTCCGTGAGTGCTGATGGAGCAATTATGATCTGGAAATATCCCTTTAAATTAAAAATGGAGGAAACACCAAGGGAGAGCGTCAGGTCAAAATCTACATGTAGCATTCGAGAAGAAGAGTGGAATAATTTACGGTTAGAAAAATTGGGAGACCAGGAAAATATTTCTAAACTCACACCTCGTTCGGAATCCGCCAAAAGTATTAAAGCTATCCATGAGGGTAAAAATTTAGTTTAATTTTATTTTAATTTGAATTTTACAAGACCTGTAAAGAAAAATATTCCTAATTTTGGTTTCAGGTGATAGTAAATTAATTCAATGTGAATGCGATCACGTCGAGGTACCACTAAGCGTTTGCAGATGCAAAAAAGAAACATCTTTAAAAGTCTTATGTTCCGCACGATCATCAACAAGTTCCTCGCGTTCATATACGAGTAAATTATCTTCAATCAGTTGCAAATGTGATTCTGACAAGAAAACAGTTTACGAACCACTTCAGCCTTGTGAAAAGGGAAAAGTGAATTCTTCAAAGATATGTAAATCGTTCGATGTAAAACCTAAATCAAATTTTTTATGTGCTAAAGGCGCTCCGAATGCTTCGTCATCATTGGAAGAAACTCGAACAAAGTCACGCAAATCTTGCGAGCAAGAAGTAGTTTTAGCTAGTCCCTGTCCACGAAAATGAGAGCTAAACAATTTTCCAGACTATTGTTTTTTTTATTATAAATGGCAACACAAAAATGCTTTCTTATCATAAAAGAATTAATGATTAATGATAAATAATAATGAGATCTTTTTTTTATAAAAAGACATTTATATAAATTATTTATACTTACAAACTACTTTTAATCTTTCGTCATCTAGAATGAATGTCGAAGGGCCTGAGGTTACTTTTACTCTTTTAAATTTCGGTCGAAAGTGTAAAAGCAACGCTGTCTCTTGTACTCGGATTTGTATAACTGTTGCGGAGTTTGTATGGCTGTTTTACAATACATTTCACAGAAACATAAATTTGCATATTTTCTTATTGCCATTTGGAAAAGTCAACCCCATGCTTGAGTCTTGCAATAGTGAATAATTAATTTGCCATCGCTCCCGTAACAGTCGTAGAGATTTTGAATTGTCTGATCTGGTGCGGGGGCAAATGTTTGGTTTATGTAGAGAAACTGAAATTAGAATGCAACATAAAGAATCAGAAAACTTAAGAGGTAAAGTACAAATATTGTTTAACATTGTTAACAATAAGTGAGTCACTTACTAATCTGTCATTTGGTTCCAATTTCATATACTTTTTGATAAATTGTCCAATTGATCCGATGTGCTTCTCTGGATTTACGGCCCACTTCTTTTTCTTCATAATCGGCGCATCGCCAGTAGCTTTTAATAGTATGTCAACTAAAAAGCAAAGAGTATAATTGAGCTGTGGAATTAATGATCCAGAAAGACACGTAACTCAGGAAAAAGGGGTTAAACTTCATCTAATATTATAAGTTGAAAACTTTCTATACAATATCACTGGTAAATATAAGTAAACTTACTTTTTGGTTTGTCTTTGGCAGCTGCTTGAGTGTTTTCATTTCCCGAAAAATTAGTTTCAGCACAAGCAGGTTCTTGTGATTCATCATTGGCTAACGAATCTGATGCTTCTGGTTTCAGATTCTCATCACCCGTTGAATTTCCTTCCTCTTCTTTATCCGCCATTATTTTTTAAATCTATAGTCTAATAAAAACCATCAATTAGAATGGGAATTGAATGACTTTAAATTTAAATTTTCTTCATTTCTTTGTATACTTGAGATAAAAAAAAAGTTGTTACATAAACTAGAATTAAGAAATTTTATCTTATTATTAAAATAAAGATTATTTGAGACAATTAATAATGATAAATAATAATAAAAGAGATAAATAATAAAGAATACTAAACTTACCAATATTGATTAAGGTTACACTAAGCCATCCTCTGCAAATGCTCCAAACTCAATACTTTTAATCCAGGTTAGCTTTAAAAGTCGAAAGTCAAATAATGCCTAGCTTTTTGAAGATACGCAAATTACTATTCTAATAGCCAAAATGACTTGTTTTCTTCAAAAAATATCTATATTTGCTAAAACCAGCTAAAACCAAATAAATTGACAGCCATGCACAACTTCAACGTACATATGTACGTCCACTGGGTCTACTGTCACTTCAGCAATTGGCACTATTGACAGCTATGGCTGTTCCCAAAGTTTGCCGTTGGAAGAATGTTGTCATTGGTCCTAATTTGGCGCGCGATTCAAAATCGAATTAATTTAATTCAATTTTGAATTGCGCGCCACATTACCGCCAATGGCAGAATTTCCCCAACGGCAAGCTAACGCAAGCGCAGTAAGGAGCTAATGGAGAATACTGCAATTTGGTGCAATTTGGATGCGCGCATTGTTGCCAACTCTCATTGCTCTTTTTCCTCTTGCTGCTCTGTTTTTCTGTGATTCTGCAATTTATAGACTCTAATCAGTCAAATTTGTTTTCTGGGTAAGTTTATACATTCATTATATCCAATATTAATCAATTTCCAACATATTTTTGAAGTTATTTGTGAAGAATTCCTGAAATCGAATGACTAATGTTGACGGCTTCACATAACCTCACAATTATGGAAAATGTATTTTTCAATGCTTTAAAAAGCAAGTATTTCATTCAAGATGATTTTCATGGATATTTTTTTATTCTTTTTTTTTGTCTCTTCTCCTTTACATTATTAACGGATGTGAAAATAATGTAGAAAATATTTTCGAAAAAGTGCTTTGTAATGTTGCTCCTAAGATAGACACCATTTACGTGCCTTAGTTTCAAAAGCCCCTAATTTTTTTAATAATTTAAAGAATTTTAGTGTTATTTAATTCGATGATTTCAATTTTCACCCATTCTTTGTGAAGTTCTATTTTAAAATGAAAGATTATATTTACTTACAAAGTTTTGCATTAGAAAAGTTTGTTTGTTATTGTTTTGGAATAAGAGACAACGTTTATTTACTCTAGGTGCATTTTACAATTATTAGAATTAAAAATACTAACTCAAGATCATATTAGATAATTCATTATTTATAAGGTTTTCTTTTCTCCAAAATGTTTAAGTCTACTGCTATTATGTCCTTTTTCAGAAGTAACGAATTAAGAAGCAAAAATGGCAGACGCAGCAACAGAGGCTGGTAAAATTGTGAAAATGGAGGTGGACTACAGCAGTAATTGCGATACCAAAATTCCCGAGTGCAAAAAATTGGCACAAGAAGGAAAGATGCATGATGCTCTAGATCAATTATTAGCGCTAGAGAAACTCACCAGAACAGTGGGTTTCCATTTTCTTACTCATAAAATTCAGATTATACTCTGATATAGTTTCGTTTTATAAATTTTTTTACGAATATATCTAACAAACACTTGATTCTAGGGTGCAGATATGGTTTCCACGTCTAGAGTACTCGTTGCAATTGTAGAAATTTGCTTGGAAGCCAAAAACTGGGCAGCTCTCAACGAGCACATAGTACTTTTATCTAAAAGGCGTTCTCAGTTGAAGCAGGCTGTAACGAAAATGGTACAAGAATGTTGTACTTATGTTGACAAGACGCCAGATAGAGAAACCATGATTAAACTCATAGAAACATTGCGTTCAGTAACCGAAGGAAAGGTAAACCTTGACACGAAATCAATTTGATTTCAATAATTAAATTATTCGTTATATTATAATTTAATGTGCGTTTCACATAATAAATTAATTTCTCAGATCTACGTGGAAGTTGAAAGAGCAAGACTTACTCATCGCTTAGCTAAACTTAAAGAAGAAGATGGTGATATTGCAGCAGCAGCGGCGGCTATGCTGGAGTTGCAAGTAAAAACCTGCTTATCTTTCTAAAACAATGATCGCTCTATAATTGATCTCTTTCTAACAATCAATTTAATTTCTTAGGTTGAGACTTATGGAAGTATGTCTCGCAGGGAAAAAGCGTCGCTCATTCTGGAGCAGATGCGTCTCTGCTTGATGAAGAAAGATTTCATTCGCACGCAAATTATCGCTAAAAAGATCAATGTAAAATTCTTTGATGATGAAAACGACGAGGAAGCCCAAACCTTAAAACTGAAATACTATGAGTGCGTGTTTTATGCAAATGTATTAACTAAAAATGTTAAATATTTAATTCAAGAACTGCAATTAAATAACCTTTTATTTTAGTTTAATGATGGAATTGGCACGTCATGAGGGATGGCATCTGGAACTTTGCCGTCACAATCGCGCCGTTTTGGAAACACCGGCCGTTAGAGATGATCCTGTGAAAAGACATACAGCCCTCTCTCGAGCAGTTTTGTACTTGGTGTTGGCACCACATGAACCAGAACAAGCTGATCTCACTCATAGATTACTGGCTGATAAACTTTTAGAAGAAATACCTATTTACAAGTAAGGATTGATTCATATAAATATTATCCTTGAACCGGAAAATTCAGCAAAAAACTCAAAAACACATATTTATTTCTTACAGAGAATTACTTCGATTATTCGTCAATCCAGAGCTCATTAAATGGTCCGGGTTATGCGAAATTTATGAGCGGGATTTGCGATCAACAGAAGTTTTCACTGCATCTACAGAAGAAGGGCGAAAACGGTGGGCCGATCTTAGAAATCGTGTAGTAGAACATGTAAGTTTATTAAATTTAAATGCTTTTTTAATTTAGTCCAATTACTAATAAATATTTTTTGGTTTCAGAATATTAGAATAATGGCCAAATATTACACGAAAATAACTCTGACTCGCATGGCTGAACTTTTGGATCTCCCCGTTGAAGAAACAGAAGCGTGTCTGTGCAATTTGGTCGAAACGGGCGTGATAAGCGCTCGTACAGATCGTCCAGCTGGTGTCGTTAGATTCACCGGAAGCCAGGAGCCTGCGGCTCTTTTGGATGCATGGGCAGCATCATTATCTAAACTGATGGGTCTTGTCAATCATACGACTCACCTTATTCATCAGGAAGAAATGCTGGCCGTCGCCCAGTCTTAATATTTATTAAGTATACAAGAGACATTCGTTGATCTTGTACACACTTTTTTAATACTTTAATAAATATGAAATTCATGAACGGTATTTCTTTTGAAAATAAATGAAAGATAATAGAAAATAATATTACACGTTTCAACTCTATAGTTTTATTATAATATATACAAAACATCACATTAAATAGCGATAAAAATTCGGCTCCTTTAAAAAATTCACTTTGCAAATTGCAAGAGCAACTGCTTCACTTAGGCGTCGCAATGAGGATCATGACATTAATAATAAAAATTGTGTTATCACAATTATTTACATAGTAAACTGATAATCGCCTTGCCACTATTTCCAACAAGAAAAAATTCGAATAAAATTTCTTTAGAAATGGTTGAACTAAGGAAAACATTATTTGATTAAAAAAAAAAACTAATAAAGTACAATGTTTATTTTACTCGTATCTTGTTTGTTGATTTAAAACACTCTAGAGAACTGTGCGGTCTCTTTTTTAAAGCGCATTTTTCCTGACGATAATCTGTAATGGCACATGTATCGAATGCTATTCAAATTACATAATGCATGGCAACTACACGTCTGCAAGAGAACTGAATGCACTATAACTCAAGGCAATGAAAATAAAATTATTTGAAAATTACCTTTTCAATATCTCAAGTCTAAAACTTGAGGCTGTTAAGAACATGTAATACTTTACCATAAGATCAATTTAGTTTCCCCAACTTCACGTTCACAATAATAAATATTTTTCACTAAAACTAATTATTGCAAACATAAAGTTGAGGAAACTAAATTGCTCTAATGGTAAAGTATCATATGCCCTTAATTTGAAAACTTGAAACTTTCAAGCTTTAAAAAATGAAATTATCCCAATTCAAAGATTTTAATAAAAAAAGATCGCGCAATTCTTGCTGAATGTACATCTGATTTTTATTTAAATTAATACTGTATTGAATTGTTATTAGAAGCAGAAGCGTAGGCAAGTATTTATCGTACTTGCTATTTTTTCCCAATGATTTGTTTCTTAAATCTGCATTTCTTATTTAAGGCAGCAGCAGTCTTAATGTGTATAATGTACGATACAAAAATACGCTTTACTTATAAACTACGTACGTTTACGAATCGTTCCAAATTTTCGTCGAGTTATCATCACGCATTTGAAATTATGTACAACCTTAAGACTAATATTTCTTTTTTTTCGATCAACGCAGTTTAACGACACGTAACACTGCTTTGTAGTTCAACTTTAGATTATAAGAACGTGAGACTTAGCACAAAATATTTTCCGATTTTGAATAATGATATTGAAATTTTTTAAAAGCACGAATTTTGGTTTTTTTATATCTCATGGTTCATATATTCAAAATTGGAAACACTCCCAAATTCTTTCCAAAGATCTCTAAAAAGCCATGCCACGATTAAAACGAACCTTGGAAGAATACATATTTTGAAAATTTCTAGAATACATCTTTAGTCTTTAAAAAACGTTGCTGAAATGACGAAACAATCCATTGTTTTTAGTGTGTAAAAAAAATGTGAAATCTAAATGCAACACTGTCGATACTGTAACAATCATTTTTCTTCTAACCAGCATTCTGATTGATAAAAATTCTCGAAAAAACTGTAATTGTTTAACTTTAAAAGTGCTTTAAATATGTTTTTTCGACAATTACAATTTCCAAAATTAGAGCCACTTACAAAGTGAACATAAAGAAATAATTACATTTTTGGCTTAGGTTTTAATAATTTTAATATCTAGCAACTTTACTGCTTTCACCAGCACAAGATAAAAATGGCTGCACTATATTCTATCGCATTACACATTAAAAATTGTTAATTGCCATAGATTTGTTGTCATGACTTCAAATATTGATTTGGATATTATATTGAATTAAAAAATAAAAAATACCGAACGTTTCTCATATAAATTTTATCTACAATTGGTGAAATCAGCTGTATATATCCTAAAACATCTACATTTCTTTCGATTATAATCCCTTTCCTCGTAAAACCTAAATGCTAATAAAGCAATGCACTTCACTTAAAGTAACAAAGAGAATAACAATTTCGCGTGGCACACAATAAGAGGAAG
This sequence comes from Synergus itoensis, assembly GCA_904066005.1. Classification (NCBI taxonomy): domain Eukaryota; kingdom Metazoa; phylum Arthropoda; class Insecta; order Hymenoptera; family Cynipidae; genus Synergus; species Synergus itoensis. The sequence goes on along the minus strand of CAJFCP010000111.1, from coordinate 420,779 downwards.
GGATCTCAACTAAAATAAATGTTAAAGTAACATCATTTACAACTCGTTTATCTATTGAAACTGGTACAAAAGTACTCGGCCATGTTTGGAAAACTTAAAATTGTTGTCATCATTCATGCTCAACTTTTTCAATAAAGTCTAAAACACTTCATTAACAAACTTTTAAAAACTTGTTAACGTTAGTCAACAGTTAGCACCAGTTTGATTTGGTATGAGGACGTACATAATTGCCCAAGTATTTTATCTATTTTGTCATCTGAACAAACACAAAACCGTTCAATGCAAATTGGTGATTGCTTCGTAGGATTGGCTTCCTGTCCTCTTGTGATGCAAACAAAATGAATTCATGAAATAAATTCTCCAAACCAATTTTATCTTTTCAATTACTTTGTGGAAACATAATTTACTTTCGAAGTTTATTAATCATTCTTAAAAAGAAAAAAAAAAAGAAAAAGCTTTATAAATGATTTAAATACCACCAAAAAAATTGAAAATAACTAAATCAGTTGCAAAAGTTTAAGTTCTATCACATTAAATTAATAAATCTGTGCATTTTTTTGTATAATTCTAAAAAAACTGTGCGTAAGTTTAATAGTGCTATACCAGCATCAGTATTTTGTTTCACTTTAAAAGTATTACGTTAGTTTCTCAATCTCATTTCATGTTTGCATTTTATGACAACATAAAATCTAAAATGTCCTTTAATATTATACACATTTAATTCGGTATGTAATTCTGGAAGTCAGTTGATGCGAGAATAAAGCTAAAAGTTTTAAAAGCTCGTAGAGTAATGGGCACGATATTTTGATTAAAGTACCTTTTTAAGTAGTCCGTTTTGTTTGATCAATAAGATCGATAAAATGCATTATTGCAATCGTTAACGAGTTTTTCGCAGGAATTTTTCTTTGTACTTATCTTGAACGTTAAGTAAAAAAAACGGTTTTTAAAAACAAACTTTGCTCTTTAAAACTTGTTTTTAGTTTGTACTGAAACAACTAATCGTTCGTTCAAAAACGAAACAGTTTCATCGTTTTCTCTATTATTTGGAATCGTTCCACTTATTTTAGCCAAGACGATTTGATTTCTCTGGTATTAACTTTCAGATATGACGTAACATGGAATCGTTAAAGGAGAAAAGTATATTTATAGTCTAAGAAAACGTTCTTTCCCGTTTTATGGCTTAATTCTTGTGGTCTCACCCGCTTCTTCCATGTAGCACGGTGCTGGTTCACTCTCAGGTTTCGCATCTATTGAAAAGGCAAATCTCAGAATAAAATGAATGTTTTTTTACGCAAAAGTTTCGCCTTTGAAGGCTAACTTTAAAATTTCCTAAATATTAGCATATTTACCATTAATTCCGGTTTGCTGCAATAAAGCAATAGCTTCTGCATACGAAGGAGGGGGTAGTTCACTAGGTCCTTGACCTTGAACAATTACATCATATGAAGGTGGGCCAGGAGTACCAGAACCAGACCCGCTGATCCCTTGGGCACCAGATAATTCCTGTAAATGTTGAAAAATTTTAAGTTCCTTTTTGTATTTTTCTTTAAAAAAAAAAAAAAATGATTTCTTCTTTTTCTATAAAAACAATGAAATTTTTCAAAATAGAAGATGAAAAGTGTTAGTATCACCGCGAGCTCTGAATTTTAATATAATTAGCGATATGTATTTAAAAATTTAAATAGCGATAAAATTAATAATTAGTCTTGAAAATTGCAACCTTGCAGAGGTGACGTAAATGTAATAACAATTAGTATTAAATGAAAATTACTAAGCTTTATGTTTAAAAAAATTTACGACTGAAAAGGTAATAAAACGCGGGTCATTTTTTTTTAATTTTTTTAAAGATAATTAGAAAATTTATGAGATCTGCTACTTCTACTTTAGCACTTTTATATTACACTAATGACAATGGAATACATTTTATTTCTTTTATGCATTACACTAATATTATATCTTCTGAATAAAGGAAACAGTAGAAGGTCACTTATTTTCTCAGCTGCTATGTAAAATGCAGGAAAAAGTAAATATTCCATTTCGTCGGGAAATTCTTAATTTAGTACCGAACTAAGTCGACTTTAATTTAAAATTTTGCAATTTTTGAACGACATTTACAAAATATTTTCTAAATGAATATTCTTTCTATCAATAAAAATAAACATCTTGACAAGTGCAGTATTCTATAAAATTGTATAACGATAAATCACTCTAATTTAGTTTAAAAAACATACAATCTATATATTGTATAAGTATAAAACAGTTGTGAGAGATCTAATGCTTGCTGTTTTCTGAAGCTTCATATTGTTACATAAACACGTTCATCAATCAGAAAATTAGTTACAAAGCTTTTTCTATTTGCCTTTTTTTTTGAATGCTATAAATTTCCATTTCATAAAGTTTGATCTCCTTATCTTCATAAATAATACGTTGTAGAAAACTTTAATTTGGTGTCTTTGGTATATTTTTAAATCTTAAAATTGCTAATAAATAATTTGTAGTTGATAAAATTTCATAAAGAAGTTTGAATGATGCATATGTAACTAATCCAGACGTCAGACTCATTTGCGCAATTAATCACTACGATATGAACAGCAATATGCTTATTTGTACATAGTTCCATTGAAAATGGAGTATATAATAGTATTATCAAGATAAATCCAGAGCATTATATCAGATTTTAACTCGGATTTTAATAGATTTAGAAGAGTCTAAACTCAAAACGTGTGATTTTCCATTCTAGTGACTTTAATATACATCACATCTCATTAAGATTGAGGTGTAAATTAAATTTAACTGCATTACTAAACTATAGGTATGGAATTTCTGAGCTGCATTTCACGTTGCAATTTTTTCAAGTTTAACTATAAATATCTGCCACATTGAAATTTGCATTTTTTTTATTTATTCTTAGTTTCCTTAAATTTCAAGGCTTTCAGGTTTAAATTTAAATCGCTTGCACTTTATTATTCGTTAGGGAACATTGAAAAATAAGTGCTAATTTTATACGACGAATGATTTATAATAATCAATTAAGAAGTGGTATTAAAATGTCGATATCTTAAATAAACACGTAATGTGATGTAAAGAAGAGACACTAAGAGTATGTAGTACATATCTAAAGTTGAACAAATAGTAGATATTATTTATCAGAGGTTTTTTTATAGAACTACTTTTTAATTATATGTATATTGGATACATTAAATCCACTCTGGATATCTTGTCGAAATTAAGCTCCGTTATTGGGTAATTAAATTTTTGCGCAGGAGAGTGTCAGCATTTTAATAACATAGCAATCTTGCTGAAGTAAGTTTACAAAATGCACGTTAATACGAATTATTCAACTTTAACGAATGCAGATAATGAAATAAAAAATAACGCAGTAGTATGATGAAGTGTAATTTTTTATCAATTCTTTATACTTCACACTTTTTTCCTTTGTTTGAAAATAAAATCATTTATCAAATGGAATTTACTGGCTTTAGAAAACCAATCGATTGATTACATTTGATGCAATTTGATATCTTACATGCAATTCTTTAAAACTGCAAGATTAATTTTCAGATCAACAGTGGATTTTTGGAAGTCTAAAATGTAAATTGACCACCTAAATAAATATTCTTAAGTTTTAAAGGAAAAAAAAAATAAGGTAAGTCAGCAGATTCCAATTTAGTTCGGATTTGCAAGTTACTGAGAAATCTTCATGACATTCTAATATTATTGGAAGGTCAAGGGCACTTACTCCGAATAATTGTCGCTGATGGAAGAACATATGTATCACAGACTTCCTTCTGAGGTAGAGCATGCATTTAACGGCTACCATCAACCCGGAGCAAATAAAAATTGGGCCAACGAGCCACATGTGTCCAAATTTGGAGAAAACATGTCCTTCAGCCACATCCCCAAGAGCTAAAATTGTTATGGCCGTCCCGACTGTAAAGAGGACGACACTCAATGCCAAATAACTATAACTTGTGCAATCACATCTGCCAAAAGTCGTGGGTTCCTCGTAGCGCTCCTCAATTTGGCGCAACCTATTTGAAAGGAACGGGCTCTCGAAAACCGTGGCCATATTTTCACGCCTCGAGCCATACGAACTTCCCCGGTTTCAGGCACCGATTTCCCGGTTTCCCCACGGCTAAAGAATTTTCACAAATCAGCAGTCAACATCACAATAGATCCACTAACGATCATTGCAGAACATTATCGGGAGCACCCGCTGCAATTCGCAATTTACTAATGTCTTTCTCTTGCCACTTCTGATGAGCACTGACAAAATGATGATACAAATTACACATTTGTACACATTGTAAACGCGAACCACTGCGATTCAGAAGAGATATTAACATACAAACCATACAAACAAGCAACTCGCTGCTATTTTCACACCAGTCTGCACCAGTCGTTCCAGCTGTATTGTTTGTTACCGATTTTTGGTCATTTTAGATTCTAAAGTTTCTCTTTTTAATATTATTCCCGTTGAACCGGCAGTTTTTGTTACAGGAGACTATAAACTCTGTTTGAGTGGAACTACTAATCACTTAAAGACTGATGTGCGAATGGAAAATTTAGGTTATGTTCGCCGGTTGACAGTTCTTTGATTTGCTTCTCCTTCGTGTACTTTTGATTGAAAACTGTCTTTCTTCTTCTTTGATCTCTCCCTTTTACGAAAAAACCGCCTTTTCTTATTATTTTCACAAAAAAATCATCTTTTTCACCGCAATTTTGCACCTCTCGTCAATAATACTTTTTTTATGATCTTTGCTCTCATATTTCACTGTCCATAAACTATGTACTATGTAGTAACGTAGATATGAACTTGATATGAAAAACATCTTTTAAAGGTGCCTTCATACACACTTTTGCTAGCGAATAAGGTGTGAAATCAGCTTAAAAGTTATATGTATCGAGTTCACCATCTACTTTGCTACTGGCTTCATGCTCGTACATACATGGCCCGTTGTCATGGAGACATGCCGATTTGTTTACATTGATTATTCGTCCGTGAAATATGCCAGCAAAGTGAAATTAAGTGAAATTAAGACCTTGCTATTGCTGATAAACAAATAATAAAGAAAGATTTTGCTTAATTGAGTCAATAGTTATTACACAAAAATGTCAACACTAGAGGATCTTCAGTTGAACAGAACCTGCCTGCTTTTGAAAGATGAAAATAAATTTCAAAGAAAACGAGCGCTTGAAGACATTTTAAAGAATACATTAGAAAGAAAAACGCCCGCAGAAACTGAAGAACTGTTAGAAATATGGGAAACTGTGCACAGACCCGTGGTTAAAATTTTAGATGATCAATCAGAAGCTTGTAGAGATACAGCACTCGAAATTTTAAAAAACTTTTTATGTACTCTACCCCCAGCAGACAAAAATATAGTTTACACAATTCCAATCCTAGCAAAGCGTTTAGGTTCTCTGGAATTAATTGAACAATCAGAAGAAATTAGATTAAAATGTGTATCACTTTTAAGAAGTATCATTCCCCTATATAAAGATCATTTGCCAGCTTACTTTGAAGATTTATTATCGATTTTAACAAGAACTGTTACTGATAATTATCCAAATGTGAAGAAGGAAAGTTGTCTCTGTATATCAGAACTGGCTAAGACTATTCCTAGATATTTTTACTCTCGTTCAGCAAGCTTCGTGAAACCAATTTTGAGTAACTTTTCGCATCAACACTATAAAGTAAGAGTCGCTTCTGTTGTAACGATAGGAGATGTGCTTTTATATGGAGAAAGCAAATCGATGGAAGAAATCGCAACTCCATTGGCAGAAAGACTATTCGATCAAAGTGCTGCAGTTAGAAGAGGTAAAATTCAATGGTTTGAGAACCATTTAATTTTTAGAGGGTGTGACTAATATTATTTTTAAAAATCGTTTATTTTTAGCTGTTGTGGAAATAGCTGGACATTGGCTTGTAGAATTGAAAGACAGATACAGTTGGTGGCACAAGCTTCTACCTTTAATTATGACCGGTCTTCATGATGAAATTCCGGAGACTAGACAAATAGCTTCACAACTTTGGGATAAAGCAGGTTTACAGTATATGGAGGAAAATGAATCCGATGAAAAGTTTAAAAATAAAATGGATTTTCTGACAGAGGACCCTAAACATTATCCACCAAACAGTGAGTACTATCATAAAAAATTGGTGAAAATTTGAAAAAAGCGTTGCAAATCTTTGAATTATTTTTCTATAGTTAAAAGACCGAACTTAGGATGTCGCGTAATAGCACAACAAAATTTGTATAAGTTAGTTGGTGGAATAGCAACAGAACTTGGAGATTGGCTCGCCGATATAAGAGTTCGTTCAGCTCAATTGCTTTGTGTTCTTGTTTTGAATGTGGAAGAAAACGTTACTCAACATATCGAAAAGCTGCTCCCACCGATGTATCGGTAATTTTATAACATAATTGACAATTTATTTTTATTTATTTCTAGAAGTTAGAAATTATATTTTGTACTTTTTCCATAGTGCCTGTAACGATGACGATAAAAGAGTTATAGAAAATGTCCAATTAGCAGCCGAGTTCATCGGATACTTTGTTCCTCCTGATGTTTATTGTCAGCTTGTACTCCCATCTCTTGAAGAGAACCTCACCTCTGGTCACCTGAGAGTTTTTGGCTCGATATTGAAAGGTAGCTGTAGAGAAACTTTATGCCCAGAGTTGAAAAAAGTTGGAAACTTTTTGCAGCAAAGACATGTTTGTCAGAGTAGAAAAACTTCTTATCAAAAAGAAATTCTATTTTGTTGCGAGTCACTTCTTCTAGTCTGCAAAGAGGTGAGTCAACCTTTTCATATGATTTTTTTTCTTTAAAATAATAAAAGTAAACTAATAAATAATCGAAACATTTCAGGATTGTTTAATTATTTCAAAAGATTTATTCCGAGCTATATTTACTGTTTTGTCTACAACAACGGAGACTCACATAGAAAAAGAAGCTATTGATTTACTGAAAAGATTAATTGAAGTAGAAGAGTTGGAAAGTTTAGACGAATTATATACGCGCCACATTGAAGTTATTTTAATTGATTTGAATAAGGACTGCGAATCTTGGAACGTTTACTCACCGGAGTTCTACATTTTCCGTGGATGTATCTTACACGCTAAATCCGTAATCACTCCTTACCTGCATCTTGTTCTTCCAATATTAATTGAAACTATGAAACAAACTGCAGATGCTGAAGTGAGACTAAAGCAATTTATTTTACTTTCCGAGTATCTTCACTACCATCGAGATGAATCCCTAGTTTATGGAACGGAGAAAGATTTGACTGACTTTATCGATTCTCTTCTTGAAAAAGTTATAATTCCTGGATTAGTGTGGTCTGCTGGGCGAACAGCCGAAGCTATACGAACATCATCTGTGTGTTGTCTCTGTGCTCTATTGCACAGAATTTTGGCTGATTACAATGCAAGTTTTGGATCATTCTCAAATGAAAACAAGGAAGCACCGAGAAATCAGCCTTCTAAATTATTTGCGATGGACCAACGTTTTTCAGAACTTTTTGATCAAATCATACCTGTTCTAGTTACGTTGATCGACGATAATTCGAAGAAAACGAGACTCTATTCTTTAGAGGCCATATCGCTTGTGATGGGCATAGGCAAGATAATAAATCGCATTACAGATGAACATATTCATCGAGTGTATCCCGTCGTGTTAAAAAGATTGGATGATGGCTGCGACGATGTTCGGTGCATAGCTGTAGAAGCCATCAAAGAGGTGTGGAAAGCTTTACCAGAAAACTACGATCTGGATTTTAGTAGAAGTCACGTGGATGCATTATATACTACTACTATTATTCACTTGGATGATCCAGAAAGGAAATTTCAAGAATTGATGTTAGGTTTGGATTTTTATCATATTTTAGATTTTTCAGCCTATTTTTATTTGAAAGTGTCATACATGCGGACATTCAGTATGAATAGCGCTCACATATAGTTAGGACTAAACAAACGGATAAATCTTTTATTAAATTATTTTCCACATTTTTTTTGTACGTCTGTCCGTACGTTTGACTTTTCCTACAAGACGCCTATAATTTTTATTTTCATCATCTAGTTATTTATATTATGAACTATGCATTTCAGAAGCTTTGATGGATCTCAGCAAAGTTCATCCTGAATTATTGATTAAAAAGATTGAAAACTCCCGAGAGAATTTCAGAAATCAGGAAGGCTTACATCGATTATCGAATCATATTCATGAATATTTAAGTAAGAAATAATGATTAAAAGGATAATAAAATAATTATCTAAGATGTAGTAATCTCTTTCGACATTTACACGCAAGCAATAGTTCATATTTAGGTTTTTCCAACTACAGAAAATTTTCAAACATCAAAACCTGAAGTAGATTAATTATATAATTTAAAAATTATATGAATAAACCAATAGTTTGGGAATTAATTATTCACCGAAATAGTTTGAACGGCGGATATAGTTTGACTT
>CAJFCP010000111.1:355296-412301 GCA_904066005.1 Synergus itoensis | reverse complement strand
GAGTGAACAATCGTACATACAATGTGATTGGAGAACAGTTAAGGGAGTAGGGTTGTGAGCAATGAAACGTTTCATTGAAACATTGAAACTTTCACTTGAAACTTTCAAATGTTTCACTGTCAAAGTTTCATTGTTTCATGAAACTTTGGGGGGAAAGGAGGTGAACTTCTAATTGCGCATGCGCGGAAATAGAGGTTAGCAGTGGGATTCCGAGCACACGAATCCGAACGGACCTCTCTTTTTATCCTACGTTGTTAAAAAGAGAGATCCGTTCGGATTTTGAGCTCGGAATCCCACTGTAGGCTCGACGGTCCCGCAAATTTAACTTGTTTTGGAATATTATTTAGTATTTCTTTAGTAAAACTTGGTAAAACTATGATATTTGTGAATGCGTTGAAGAAAACTGTTAAATTGTTATATAAACACTTAGAAATGCCTCAAGGAAGGCATTTCGTGCTTATTTTGAATTTTCCCGCCGCCATCTTTGAAACATTGAAATGTTTCACGAGACCCCTAAAGTTTCATGAAACTTTTCATTTGACCAAAGTTTCATGAAATTTTACAACCCTATAAGGGAGGTCGGTTGTGGCATGTTGTGGTTGGTGATTGAAATTTTGTCCACCAGTCCTGTTGCAAGTCACTTTCACGGCCAGCCAGGTATAGGGTTGTGAGCAATGAAACGTTTCATTGAAACATTGAAACTTTCACTTGAAACTTTCAAATGTTTCACTGTCAAAGTTTCATTGTTTCATGAAACTTTGGGGGGAAAGGAGGTGAACTTCTAATTGCGCATGCGCGGAAATAGAGGTTAGGCTCGACGGTCCCGCAAATTTAACTTGTTTTGGAATATTATTTAGTATTTCTTTAGTAAAACTTGGTAAAACTATGATATTTGTGAATGCGTTGAAGAAAACTGTTAAATTGTTATATAAACACTTAGAAATGCCTCAAGGAAGGCATTTGGTGCTTATTTTGAATTTTCCCGCCGCCATCTTTGAAACATTGAAATGTTTCACGAGACCCCCAAAGTTTCATGAAACTTTTCATTTGACCAAAGTTTCATGAAATTTTACAACCCTAAGCATTTCTCTCTCTTATATTTCTCTCTTACTTATTATATTTATTTTTAATAAATACTCTTTTCTAAATCATATAAATTACAATCATGAAAAATCTATTTTTCATTTTCAGTCTTTTTCAGTTTTAAAAACTCCCGCTATTAAAATGATTTTCGACGAATTTCCACGGTTTCTTACCAGACCACACACATCACGCACATACACGGACACGTATCCACGTATCGTACATACATTTGCACAAATCAACTTCCGTTTTTTGGTGGTGTTTGTGTCTGTCTGCTCATGTGTCTGCTTGAATGTGCTTGCTGCTTGGCTTGTCTATGTATTCGTCTTTTTTCTCGCAATTGTATGGCAAAGTAGTTTAGAACTGGTAGGAATCGAATAAAAATTAATGACTCTGTCTACAATAAAATCTAGATCACGGGAGTATGAAATTGAAAGTACTTTGACGTACTATGTCGCATTAGGATTTTCTTGATAACCGAACCGTTTTCGAAATCGTGATCGTGTTAACCTTGTTTCACGAATGTTCACGAGTGTAACAGCGGGTAGTTCACCATCTGCTTGTTGCCAATTTTCGCAGATCTACAGCTATTTTCGGATACCTTCGCTCTTGCAATGAAAGTCAAATAATACTTTAAAAAGCATCGCAAGACATAAACTATTTGGCATCCTCCTTTTTTTATCAAGCAGTAATCAACGGTAAGTTTAATCACTTTTCATTAATCTTTTTACTGAAACTATTATATATCGCTCGAAGCGACTTGCATGGACTTGCAGCAGCAGAAGCAGAGTCATTTCTTTTTCTTTTGTTAAAAAGGCCTGGAACGACATTAACGATATGCTGTGTACTTTTACTCCTTTCACAAGACTTTTCATTTGTCAAATGACCTGCCTTTCACCAGTGTCCTTTGAATTAATTATATTATATTAATATATTAGGTTTAATTAATCTGTCACAAAAAAAATCGACAAAATCCAATATGGACTGCCAATTCGTAAATTATTAGAACGAAATTGAAATAATTTAACATACTATAATTCTAGTGGAACATTCACTTTACATTATTTACCTTTCAGTTGCATGTTACATATCATTACTCTTGTCTTTTTGGCTTTTTGGAATCTCGATTTTTAGGTTATTTTCAATATAAGCGATATAATCCTGGAATTATGGATTGTACTTATAACTAGGTTTGGATAAAAGTGAACCTCTCTTCATCATTTTAAGACAATATGTTGATTTATACTTTGCAATTATTGCTATGGAGATCTTTTCTAAAAATTTGACATTCGAATTTTGAACTCCTAATGTGTTGTCATATATTTATTTCTCAACATTAGAATTAAGAACAATATTTTTTTTCGTTAAGTATTTACATAAAAATTTATTATGAAAATTGTATTTATGTTTCAGAAGGTTACAATTTACTAAAGTGGTCGTTAACCTTGGAAAGTGGAGGGAAATGAAAATTTAAAAAATATCAACTAATTCAATAAAAATGTCGGGAACCAACTCACCCAGCTCAAGAAAAATGTCTGGAACAAACGATAGCACCGGAAGTGGCAACACATGTATCGTGTGCTACAGAAATGTGAACATTTACAGCATCGGAATGTGTGAACACCCTGTTTGCTATGAATGTAGCACTCGAATGAGGGTACTTTGCCAGCAGAATGAATGTCCAATTTGTCGTCAAGACCTTCCAAGAGTCGTCTTTACTCGAGAGCAAAAGCCATTTCGACATCTTAGAAAAGGTCAACTGGTGGACGAAAGATATAACATTTTCTTCGACAGTTTGGATATTCAGGAGCGGTTTACGATGTTGTTGACGCACACTTGTTCAATTTGTCCTGACAAGCAGGTGTTTAGTAATTTTAATAGCTTAAAAGATCACATGAGGCGAAAACATGATCTATTTTATTGCGAGCTATGCGTTGACAATTTAAAAGTAAGGATTGTAAACATATTTTAAAATTTTTAGCAGAAGAAATTCACCTCTCTTCAATAATTTAACACCTATTTTATTTTATTTACAGATATTTTCTCATGAGAGGCGCTGTTACACGAGACAAGAACTGAACCAGCACAACATCAAAGGAGATTTGGACGACAAAAGTCACAAGGGCCACCCGCAGTGTAAATTCTGCGTAAAACGATACATGGATAACGACGAATTATACCGTCATTTGCGAAGAGATCATTTATACTGCCACTATTGTGACGCTGATGGTCTTCACCAATACTACAGTTCATATGACTACCTCAGAGATCACTTTCGCGCGGAGCATTATCTCTGTGAGGAAGGACCTTGTGCTGAAGAAAAATTCACCAGTGTTTTTAGGACGAATATAGACCTTAAGGCTCATAAGGCTACAACCCATGGAAAACTGATGGGAAAGGCAGCAACGAAACAAGCGCGAACTCTCGAGCTCGAGTTCACTTTGGCTCCAAGGGGTGACAATCGGTACAGGAGAGGAATGGGACCACCTATTGCTTCCCGAAACTCCAGGGACTACAACCAAGAATGGAATCCGAGAGATCAGGAGGCTGGAGCTGTTGGAGGTGCGGGATATTTCCCAGAAGAAGCAATGTACGTGCAACAACCTTTGGTGGATGTCCAGAGCACGGAACAATTTCCAACTCTTGGAAATTCAGCGCCTGTTATTCCAAACATGGGGAAGAAAGGTAGAGGGAATGTGACGATTCGAAGTACCTTAAGACAACCGCTTGAAATTTCTGAGGAGAATTTTCCAGCCCTGGGACCAGAACCTACCAATAGTGGTATCTCGAAAACTGTGAACTTCAGCTTATCCAGCTCCAATAAATCTGGTTCGAGTGGATTACAACACCAGAAAAGTTCGGCGCCTACTAATGTTTCGATACATGTTAATCATAAACCGAACGGTACTAATATCAGGATCAGACCTGCGCCGAGGACGAGGGACAAGGAATTTCCGGCTTTGAGTCGGGCCGAACCTTATACGAGTAATTCAGATGCGTCGCAGTGGACGAAAATTACTTGCGTGAAACCGGCACAGACACCAAAATCGAAGAAGGTTGCTCCACTACCTCCTGCTCCAACTATTAACTCTGGAGAGGACTTTCCTACTTTACTTAAGTCATCCAAGTATAGCAAGCAGTCGACAATTTCAGTTGGACCTTCCTCTTCCTCTTCCTCTTGGGAACCACCATCGCTACCTCCAACACAGGTAGAGTTTAAACATATATAAATATTTACTGAAATTAAATTTTCATACTTTTGGATTAAAATGAAGAATTTGATTTAATGAATTTTAATTTTAAATCTAAATTTGTTTTAGGCCTCGGATACTAACACGGCAAAGAGTACGAGTGATGCAACAAAGGGCAAAGCGAAGAAGAAAAAAGTTAAGCAGAACATCAATGGTAGTACTCCAAGCAGCAATGACTCTGCAAGTTCAAAAACCAATCTAACTGACCAAAATATCGAGAAAGATGAATCGTCCAAAAAAGCCAACTTGGTTCAAGAAAAAATCAAAGGATCGCCGAAAAAGGATTCTTCAATTTCATCCAGTTCTCAAACTGCGAAGAACGATAAAAATCTAACAAATGCCACATCCGGAAATTCCCAAAATGTTCAGAAATCTGCATCACCGAAAAAGGAAGCGAGAAATAAACAACAAAAGAAAACCGAACTTCATACCTCACGCTCGGACTCTTGCCTGGCTGATTCTAGAAATTTGGAATCCGAAAATGGGAGTTCAAACTCCATCCAAAGAAAACGATCCGAATTAAAAATAGATAGCCTTAATGCAACAAATAACAATAGATTTAACGAGTCGGAAGATTTTCCCGCACTAGTAAGCAGCAAGAGTAAACCTCCAGGTTTTTCAAATCCTCCGCCTGGATTTTCTACTCCCGTTCCGCCTCCAGGTTTCTTCGTGAAGCTTAATAATGTACAAAGATTACAAAATGATAATGGCTTGACCTTCACCAATAGTTCGGGTGAGAGTTACTCGATTGTTCCAGATAATGATAAACAAAGTAAATTCTATCCTTACATTTCACCGCCTGATTTTCAAAAAAGGAACCACAGTCTTGTTGCGAAAGTCAGTGAAGTTTTGGGAGATCAAGAATCGATCGAAGAGTTTCGATATCTTAGTGGACTTTTTCGAAAAGGAGTTTGCGATGCGGAAAATTATTATAAACGTTGTCGTGCTGCCATGGGCGCTTCCGCTTTCGAAAGCGTCTTCTCTGAACTTTTAGTCCTCCTGCCAGACATACAAAAACAGAAAGAGCTTTTTAAGGTACATAAAAAGGAGGTCAGTGGTCAGATAAAAAATTTAGAATTGTGCGCCACTTGTGGACAGATTTTAAAAAGCGCCGACCTCCAATCGCATTTGTCCAATCATACGTTTCCTGCTCTTGGCGATACCGTCACTGACCTTCCAAACAATTCCTGGGTTCGGAAGTAAAAGTTTATAAAGCGATCTGAATTTTTTATACCTAAAACGCTTTTTGAACTGGATGCGATTCGATGTCTTGACAAAATTATTCTTTCCCACTTGTGGACCTCAATTTCTTTTAATTTTTCGTCTCCTAGAATTTATTTTTTTCCTCAAAGAAAAAATCAAGTCCATTCAGTTTTGACATTTATCATGAAAATAAATGAAATACAAGGAAACGAAAAGGAAAATTAAACATATTTTTCAAATATACCTACGACGAGCTGAATTTCAAAATATATTTTGTTCAGCTGTTTTGTATAACTGTATATTAGTTATATTACGAATGTTGATATAAACTTCAGTTTTTATACTCGTCTATCTAATGCAGATTCGGTATTGCAAAAAATATAAAATTTGTTCTTACTAATATTAATTAACGGTGGATAATTCTCTCGAGAAGTGGCAGCTTGATTTTCCAGCCAAGATTTAAAATCTAACCCGGTAAAAACTGGAAATATTCGGGAAAATTTTTCGAATTGTTTTTACTAATTCTTTTCTGAGCTGTATGATATGTATTTTATATAACAGTGGATATTTGAAAATGATACAACTCGTCTTGAAGGCGCGCTGGTACATGTTGAAAACACTTTCCTCGGGACATCTTTTTAATAATCCATGCGTGCCTAGTGCGTTCAAGTGCGTGCATGTATATAAATTCTATAAATAAATAGTGAATTCTGTTATATAATTTGTTAGTAGTTTGAATAAGTAGAGGCGAGATAGTGAGTTGCAAATGAAAGAATGTAACTTAAAACGTTATGAAACAGTTTACTACGGTGAATACCGTATGTAATTCTATCAGGTTTTGTACAATAATGAAGTTAAAAATAAAGTACAAGGTTAATTTGTAAAATAGTTTATATGGTTTTTTCCTGTAAATCCTATTAGCATCTACTTTTACCTCTGTTTGATCCTGAAACATAAGATTTAAAATCAGAAAGCGAAGTGATGTAAATAAATACTGCAAGTATAAAATATAATTGATCGAACTACTTCGCAGTTTATTTCTTTCATTTTGCTTATAAACTAGACCTTAAAAAGCAAACGATTATTTAGAAATTAAAGTGAATCTTGAAAAGATACACGACACCTTAGATAACGATATTTAAATATTCAGCTCGAACACACTAAATCTGAAATACATAGTGATTTTGATCACCGCGAGCTGTGCATCAATCCCAACAATCATTCGAGAAAATCCCTTAAAAAATTAATATCGAAGTACAAATTTCATTGTAAAAGCACAGAACCATTTTTAAATTTGTCCTTTTGAAGGCTGTGACTATGAAATTACCTAGGAACTTTCTAGATAATTTGAAGAAAAGACTGCGCGTGATTTCTTGATCTTGGTACGAATGTATGTACAAGTACTATACAAAACGGTAGAGATACTTATAGGTTCTTCAAAAGTCGGATCGTTAGAAACAATGCGAATCTTAACAGCAGATTATTGGGTCCAAGTAACGGGAGGTTTAGTATATCTCATTCCTTAGGAGCTAAGATCACATTTATACCAAAGTCATTTAGCAAACGCGAACGGATCTGCTCAGTGAGAAACCAAAGGTCTTTTATAGAGTTTAAAAAAAACAGCATCGAAGATTTCAAATCTCTGGCTGTGAGGTCGAATTCGTGGATAATAGAATTCTTGTTGGTACATCCAGGACCTGAAGAAAATCCGTTCGACGAATTGAAGAAACAGTATCACTTTTTAGCCAGCTCATTACTAAGCCAATCGAGTCCTTCATACAGACCGTGACCTTGGGTTGCACATGTGCTCTGGATGTACCAGTGACGTCCTCGAAGTGAATTCAAACCAAGTTTATCTGTTAATTCTGCAGCAGACATGGCATTTGGCAAGTCTTGCTTATTGGCGAAAACCAAAAGTACAGCATCTCTTAATTCATCTTCTTTCAGCATATTGGCCAGTTCTCGCTCTGCTTCACTGATACGTTCCCGATCGTTGCTGTCCACCACGTAAATGAGACCCTGCAAGAAAATCAAGTCAGATATTAGTTTTTTAACTTCACAGGGCGACCATTAAAATCTGAGAAAAAATTTCAATCATTTCTTGGCTTGAAAACATTTCTTAATTCGGAATTTTATGAGATTATAGGCTTGCTTATTTTATAAAAATAGATGTTCATAAAACAATTATTCAATGTTTAAGGGCGTGTGAAATAAATAAATTTGCCCAACACCTATTTACTCGTAAAATAATAATTTAAAAAAAATTCCATACCAGACAAACGTTTTCTTAATCATTTCTTTAAATTGCTTGGCATGGACATTTTTTTTAAATTATAATTTTACTATATATGACTAAAATCCGCTTCATATAGACGGATGTAAATGGTCTATTTTTAGTGTAAAATATTTATTATTGCATTTAATTGAACGTAAAGTGATTGGAACTAAATTTACTATTATGGTAATTACCACAAGCCCTTAAATCATTTGCATTCTGTAGCTGAATTTTCCAAAAGTCGATAAATTTTCTTGGTTTGTCATGCGTAACAATCTTGAAAGCCTGCAAAAACAATCGGTATTTTGATCAATCTGCACATCAGCCAAATCTGATGTTATTTCTTTGATCAAAAAGAATAACTACTGTCAAGGGAAAGACTATTGTATAATTCGTATGTCAGATAGCAGTAAAAACCAATCAAAAAACCAAAATGGTTGTTGATACGAATAACGTCGAGCATAAACAGAATAATTTTTTAACAAATCTCAGATAATTCTAAATGACTTCCGGTAGAAAAATGTTTCAGGAATGAATTAATATGCGTTTTTACCTGCGTATTCTGGAAATAATGTCTCCAGAGTGGTCTAATCTTATCTTGTCCACCGACATCCCACACCGTGAAGCAGATGTTCTTGTACTCGACAGTTTCGACGTTGAAACCAATCGTTGGAATCGTGGTGACAATTTCGCCCAATTTTAATTTGTAAAGTATGGTCGTTTTACCAGCAGCATCGAGACCAACCATAAGGATTCTCATTTGCTTTTTGCCAAAGAGGCGAGTCAACACACTACTGATCGTCAAACCCATGACTCCGAAGACGTTTGACAAACCTTATCGGAAAATGCGCGTCGAGATGAGACCGACACCGTTTTCTGGGATTTTCTAACCTATAAACGTCTCTCGTGAATTTCACTTTGCCAATGCGAAAAAAGGTAACTAGGTGGAAATTGAAGATTTGTGCGTAAATTGTGATTGCACTTTCAACAACGCTTTGGAGAACACACCTTCAAGATTGAGACATACGTCATCCCACGACAAAGCACAATGCCGGAAATAGCTGGCAGGTTCGCCACGCACACCTTGTTTTTTATTCGAAATAAAGAATCTTAATGCTTTATTTTGGTGAGAAATTGTCTAATGAATTTTATAAAATTGAAAGCGTGGATATTGGCCGAGGAAATACAGCGGAATTAATAATGAATCGTTTCTTATCAGCAAAGTTTACGAATTATACTATCCAAACCCATCAAACAGAGTGTCAAACTGCCATGTTGGTTAACCTTTCGGGCGCGAAATTTGAATTTTTCTCCAGATGCATCATTTTATTTTTTACATATTCTTTATTTGTAAATAAATATTCCAAGCTATATTTTTAGTTCATTAATCATAAACAAAACTAAAAAATTATCATATCTATACTTTTGAAAAACAGATTATATATTGCTGGCCAATAATGTTTTATATTGAAATAAAACTGTTATTTTGCAAGAGTTAAATTTAGCTTTAATGATACAAAGTTGAAACTAAGTACGAAGTCGATCACCATTGAATATAATGAATCAAGTCAATTATACGTGTAGGACAACCTTTATTAATATTAATTCATCACTAAGTCACAATAGTCTACTATCAATCAATATAATAATAATTACAATATAGGTCATAATATATAATATATATTTTTACTATATTAAATATTAATATTCTTATATCTACGACTTATTTTATTATAATTTTCTTAAATTAACCCTCTTATAGTATTATCCAATATAGTTATATATTTATTATGTAAAATGTGATCAGGATGGTATAAATAATATTGTATTTCATAAAAGCACTTTTTGTTGCTTATAATAATTAATTATCGTTTCCGCGTAGAATCTTTACTTATCTTTCATTATAATCGAATTCTTTTTATACTGTCTTATTTTTCATTGCAGTAATTTACTAGTCTTCTCGATTTTCCCAAAAAATATTTATTATATTCCCCAATTATATTTACTTTTCTCACTCTTTGACCCCTCAATAAAAAAAAATAGCAACTAAATTATAAAATTCTAATTTTCGCAAAATATTTAATTAAGTTATAAAATAGGTAAGGATTGAATACGGTGCCAAAAGTTTTTTTGTTTTTGGACCCATCTGCTAGTTTTTTTTTTCATTTCTATCGTTACTACAATATAACATTAAATTAGATTACGCTCATAATTCCATAACTTGAATTATAAAAACGTCCTTATCTATATCACATTTTGCAATAATTTTTAATGCCCTTTTAATTAAAATTAATTAAATTTGACTTATACAATTTTTTAAATTTAATTTTAGGAAATCGAGTAGACTTTTCGTTATACGTATATTCATAATATTCATTTTATTTTAGATTCGAAAGAATCACACGGAAACCAAGTTCGATCATCAAGCACCCTGGATTTTTTTTTATTAATCGCAGGTCCCAAATTGCTTTACGAGCCAGAGATTAATATTGAATAATATTGATGATTAACGCCTAATTTACTCCTGCTAGTGATTACGCAATAATGATTATTATTATTCTTTTACTTTCTCTCATAACAACTACACAAAATTGCTGCTTTTGAGTAAATATTTTAATGATTGCTTACAGCCTCGTACTTGTTCCATTATTTTTTTTACTCATTCGCAATAGTATTGTTTTTGCGCATCGCTATATATGTATGTATGTTTACGTCGTACGAAATATTTCGTTAGGCAGAAAGCATAAGTTTTTCAAAATCAAAAATATTTTCCAAGATATTAGAAAAATGTCATGAAAATGTAAACAAAAACGATTTTTAAAATAAAAATGAAATTCTATACATACCTTGAAAGATGATTGATGATAAATGAACGAATGAATGAAAAAAAAAAAATAATAATAATAATAAAATATCGTAACACACACTTAGATTTAGGGGCTCAATTTTTTCCAGTTTTGCTAAAGTTTAAAGCTGCATTTACACCTTTTAGGAAAATTTTCTTCTTCTCACTCTACCATGTGACTATCCCATAAGTTTGTCTCATTCGCACAAGGTAGAGTGAGAAGAAGAACATTTTCCAAAAAAGGTGTAAATGCAGCTTAATTTTTAACCAAAAATCAAATTTTCCTTCTGCTACCCTCAGAGCTTACAATTACGATTTTTTTTTTAAATATCTACTGCACTCGTAGAAGATTAATAGAATCGTTGTCACTGGAAAGATATTTCCTTGAGGTATTATCAATAGAAAACAGTGCTCGTGTTTTTATGAGGCGTTGAGATGATATTTCGTTTAATTCTCTATTCTTTCTTTATGTTAAAAGTGATCTAAGACACGAGAATAATTAAATCAAAGGTTTAAAAATGTTTCCTTTGAAAACTAATTTTTAAAATTCACACCAAAACGATTTCCGGCAACTCTCTGTTTCGATTTGACTTTGGAAAATTGGCGCGAATTTCAAAAATGTCTTCGCCGTGAGATATGAGCGTCGAAGATGTATTTAACAAAAACAGACACTATTCACAAATAGTTTGGATAAACATTCATTGGTGTTTGGCATTCGGCTCATGTTCCTGAATTTTTTTCCTAATTCTTACAAAAGCCGAAATAAGTGATAGGATATTTTAAGCTTAAAACACGTATATAAATATACATTGAATCTACAATTACAGTTTGCAAATTAGCCTATTATTCATAGTTTTGTCAGCAGTGCGTTGGCAGGGTTACTTTTTTTTTTATCCCACACAAGATGCGCAATCGAACTTGTTCGATCCTCGGAAAGTCAGTTAAGGGTGTTGGAGCCAAGTTCTAATCTAAAAATTCGATTTCTTCATTTTACTTAACAAATAATAAATTTGAAATTTTTTCCCTCAGTAGAATTAATCAATTTTTAACTAGAATTATGTGTACAGAGCGAGAAAATATCTAATTCAAATATTTTTTAAGTAAAATGAAAATATTAAATTTTGAAGTTAGATTTTGAATTCTTCATTTTATGCAAAAAGTATCGAAACTAAATAATTTTTCGCTCTGTATGCAGTCTTATATTTGAAAAAAGATTAGCGCTGCAGAACTAAAAAATTTTTATCTATAATTTTCGTTGAGTAAAATGGAGAATGGGATTTTGATCTTAACACTTGGGTCCAACGCCCTTAAGAATAATAATAGAAAGAGCATTTTTGTTACCATTTTGTTAAAATTAATCATCATTATCATTACTTTTATTAAATTTTTTAAAATTTTCGCCGCTTTCTTCTAACTTTATTTTACGTACGAAAATATTCCTCAGGCAGAAATAATTAATAATTAGTGAAAGTACGAAGGTCTAACGCATTGGCACTGAACCAGAGGAAATCTTTTGGAATTCATTTTCTTTTCTTTCATTATCGATTTTTGATATGACATTAGAATAGATTTTCACCCCTTAAACCTGCATTGATTTTCTTTTTAAAAGAAATCTCAGCAGACTGACTTTTTTTCGCAGAAAAGTTCACTTAGCAGAGATAAACGATGTGATTGTTCACTGTTAATAACTATTAATGCGTTCGTATTGCTTTCCACAATTAAAATCGTCTTTCAGCATTACTCGACGATCAATAAAATTCTCGCGGCACAAATGGCACAAATTTAATCACAAATTCTGCAGAGGCTCCAGTTATCTACTGTCTTTTTCGAAGATTCCATTTCCTCAATTTTTCAATTCCAGGGGTCATGCACCAATTGCGTAATGCTTTTAGAATGGAAAATCACAAGTTAGAAATATTTATACTTGAAAATAAATCTGTCGATTGATGTTTTGAGTCTTTGCCCTTTTTTCAAGAAACTTTTCCTTTGTAATGTCCCCGTTGGACCCAAGTGTTAAGCTCTAAATTCTATTCTCCATTTAACTCAACGAAAATTATAGATAAATATTTTTTCGCTCTATAGCACTAATCTTTTTTCAAATATAAAACTGCGTACAGAGCGAAAAAATATTAATTTTCGATACTTTTTGCATAAAATGAAGAATTCAAAATCTGAACTTCAAAATTCAATATTTTCATTTCACTTGAAAAATATTTGAATTAGATATTTTCTCGCTCTGTGCGCATAATTCTAGTTCAAAATTGATTAATTCTACAAAGGAAAAAAAATTCAAATTTTAATATTTCTTAAGTAAAATGAAGAAATCGAGTTTTTAGATTGGAACTTGGCTCCAACACCCTTAAATAATTTGTGCGTGACCCCTCAGAACATAAACTTATTTGCTCTCGATTGGAAGCCCACAATTTCCAAAATATTGGGATATTGTGGTCTTTTTTTAATTCCACTTAATTAAATAATTAATTATCTAAGTCTAGGAGACAGATATAGGTTTTGGTATGTAGATATAGCGAAACAGACATATAGACAGACAGACAGACAGACAGACAGACACTTAGGTACCATGCAATGTAGTATGTATGTGTATATACGTTTAAATGAGGATACGCTATTCTAGAGGAAGGCTTAGAAGGCCTTTTCGGAACGCACACTTTCTCATTTTCTCACTCTTGCCTAAACCTTATTAATATGTATGTAATATCGAAAATTCACAGTGTTTTAATACACGGGTCTCACACTTCGACTTGGACTCGCAGCCAAAAATATATGTGTTCTTTCGTTTATATATAGATTTATATAATATATAATATTTATGCGTGTCTCCTTAGCCTAATTTTAAAGTCATTTGTATAATAGATATATACGCGTATTTAATATATCATTATCATTATTGTATATAATTACTCATGTGATTACATGCGTAGATAAAGGTATGCATACGTATATATGTACGTTCCTATTCGCCATCGTTCTGAAATTGTCTGTTTCAATTCAAACAAAGAGAGACTTAAGAAATGAATACATTCTATATTTTCAAAGAGATGGTACAAAAGGAATTTTGATTAGTTTATTGACTCTATATTTGATACTAATGGCCTCATAGTCTCGAATTTCTTTTGCTACTTCAAAATTCAACTCGTCAAAGCCTTGGCAAGTTTTTCTTTTTTAGTAATTGAATAATTGATAAACAATTCAATTTCAATTGCTCTTTTCTTGAAAAATGCAAGTTTTGAATGCGATCTTTGTACGTATTTCGTGCGACCAGCAGTTCCGAAAAACAAATCTAGAAACTTGTAATTTTTAGAACAAAGACTAGAATTGAGTTTCGAGTCTGTCGAGTCGAGGTCCCATTCGTAAAAAGCGACTCAGCTTTTCTTGTTAAGTAAGCTTTTTTTTCATCTTCTAGGACTTTTGTTTATGACTTTAGCCTAGATATAACACGAGAAGAGTATTTGAGTAAAATCGCACGATTAAGTGCCTTAAGTTTTATTTAAGTATAATATGACTTGAACACTTGTACTTGAATATAATTTATTATTTTTATTTTCATTTTCACTTTTTTTATGGAAGTCCTGATTCTTCCACTGTTCTTACAACTCGTGGAAATTATTTTTAATTATCCCAGTCGAGCTATTAGGACACAATTCGGGATGGATGAGATATTTTAATTAGTCACTTTTCTGGTTTGCTTTTTTTTTTCTAACGGAAGTCGTCTTTCCGTGGACCCTTTTTTCACTTTCTTGGAATTTCGATTACTGGAAACTTTTCATCAGTTTCAATGATTCTCTAGGTCAAAAAGAAAGAGCAAATTTGCGTGAAATTATGTAAATGCCAGCAATTATTGCTCAATTGCTTTTCAAAGATCAATTTTCATAAAATAGAGAAACAGTAACAAATTTACGTTATTTTCGGCATATTTGTCATAACATATACAGCCACGGTAGATTCGAATCATCTTAATCATAAGAGCACCCTATTCTCTCTTAAATTCTAAAACAAACTAAAATTGTACAATTTTGACATTTTTTTTATTGATTTATTTTAATATAATATTTTTATAATAATATAATTAATAATAGCAATAATAATATAATAATAATAGTAATAATATATAATAATAATAATTAATAATGAAATAGGTATCGTTACACTACTTAGGTACAGCTGCTTGATACTCTTTTTCCTTAAAAGAACAAAAAAAATAAAAATAAAAATAAATCAGAAAAAAACACTTTCTAAAGGCCTCCCTCTCGGGCGATCGCATCAGCGTAGGGCGCTTTAAAATTCTCGGTTCTTATCAGTAAAAAAAAAAGCGAAAATCCCGCTCAGAAAATTCGCTTTGTCAAATCGAGTCTCGTGCCTTGCGCGGATGCGACTACAACCGGAAATGTACAATTAATAATGAACGCGCTTTTTTTTACAAACCATAATAATCACGCTACGTTGGGGTACAAATAATATAATAATCAATGATAATATGCGGACACAATAATAATCTAGTATCAAGATACGAGAATGCACTTTTAGTTTCATTTCTGTAGTCCTTAACGCTTCACCGCTTATACAGAACAATTATATCGCAGTACAACATTTTTCATTGTTTCTTTAATATTTAGGTATGTTTATTTCACCTTTCGACCGTTTCCATATGCCTTCGTTTACGAGTTTACACTTCGGTGTTTCGGTTTTTTTTTTTCCTTCGAAATCTCCGCGTATCAGACATGCAAAGGGGTGCCTGCCTTACTATCCTAAAAATTCTGCCTTTAAAGTTCTACAATAAAAAATAACGTGCTTCCTTACAACGCTAAAGTACCTGTATGCATGTACGTGAGTGTGTGTTTACGCGTGTAAATGCATGTGTGTGTTTTTTCGGATTATTAATTTTCTATATACTGCTTCACATTTACATTCTACGCGTTCAGTTAAAAGTTTTTTTTTTTTTGGGCTAAGAATCCACCTCGACTTGCTAACAATTCGAAATTGTTGAGTTTCGAATTTTTATTAAGTCCCGGATTTTAGAAGTCCTTTAATTGAATACGACTATGATAAGTATATTAAGGCCTTGCGATGAGGTTTCTGGAGTTATGTAATACCTCATTGGCGATTTTCAACTGTTCCCAGTCGAAATTTTCACAAAGGGTTTGAAATTAAATTCACATTTCCAAAGAGGGAATTGAAAGTTGAAAAGAATTTCAAACCACGCGAAAATTTCTGATCTCGCCCGGTAGACAAGAAGCATGAATCGAGCTCAGTATTTAAGAATAATGCATAATATGTTATAATAATAAAATTAACTAAACCATTACAAGCCACCTCGTTTTTCGACTTGCTAGAGAGCGAACTTTGAGTCGATGTTTACAATTTTTGAGAGGATTTGTCGAGACGAGGTGACTTATGTCGGTTACGAGAATTCTCAGAGTACCGAAAGAGGACATTTATACGGAAATCAGACTAAGAAAAGGGCAACTTCTTATCTCCCGAGCGGGGATTTTAAAACTGCACTTACTCGGAAAGAGTCAGTTTCTGCCAGACTGTGTTATTATTTTTCCAATTTCGTCAACTCGTGAAACCGCCTCTGCCCGGAAGGCTCGAACCTTAAAAACTAATTAATTCTACGATTGCACGAAAGATAGAAAGAATTCTCTAAAAGAGTAAAAATCAATAAAAAGCAGGTCCACTTGAATCCGTTTTCGAATAAAACTTGTGAAAAGCAAGACTAAAGGTTGATCTTTGGTGGATGGAATCCTTTCAATGGCACTAGGGTGCTTTAAGTTTTTAGTGGATAACAAATAGGAACCTAGTTTTGCCTATTTTCACTAAATTTCACTCTTTCAAAGTTTCTCTCGTTTCTGTCCTCGACATTTTTTCCCTAGCGATTAATACAGAGTAGGCGAAATTACAGGAACAAATTAGTGTGCTGGATATTGAGAAAGAAAAGACACAGGGTGGCCAGCCTTAAGACACTGTGCGTAATTTAAAAAAGCCTCCTATCTTCCCACTCCCCCTCTTGTCACTAAACGAGAGCCTTACTAGTAGTACGTAAATAAAATAAATACTTTCATAAACATTCGTTTAAGTATAGAATTCCCATTTCCGTTCCCACACCTTGCATTGACTTGGATAATAATCGTTAATATCAGTTCTATGGCTTAAAACAGTCTTAAATTTATATATGTATGTATGTATAAGGTCCACTAGGTCCACATGAGCATTCGCGCGTATCGATAAAAGGAAATGGAACAAAATAATCAAAGTACAGTCATGCGTCGAGCTCAGGTCCAATTAAATGACTGGTTTCGAAAGAGGTATTACATCGGGACAATCACGGAAGAATTGTTTAAAGAATCGTTTTCTTTATTTCTTCTTTTTTCAAAAAATCGCGAACGACGGCGACCGCTAGAATCGGATTCAAAAAATATGAGTGTGACATTTTTGATCAGGCCCAATACAGAAAGATACTAACAAAAGATATTTTCAAAAAAGTTTTTAAGCTTGATCCTTCTCTGCAAAGGGAAGTTTTAGTCACAATCTTTTTATAATATCTTTTGAATGAACGTTTGTTCTAAACTGGGTTAAAAATGTTCTAGTTTAATACTCTTTTTTTTTGCAGAAGTTATTTTTTGTTAAAAAATTGTTTTTTGCGGCAGGTTTTCAGTTTTAACTGTTTTTTTAAAAAGATTTGAACAAGCGCAGTTAAAATCTAAACATGCATCAGTCTTTTGATGTCTTTGACTGCGTTTACAACTTCATTAGAATTCAGTTTCTTGGGATCAATTTGATTATGTGCCATATTTCGAAAATTAGAAACGAGTAGCGACGGTGATTCCGTGCTAAAATCTCCTGAGCAACTTTAAAGGATTCTCCGGGTCGCCGTTGGTTTGATATCATTTTCCTCTCACCCACCTCTGCCAACAATTTCGACTAATTTTCGGAAATATTGGAATGTCATTAAATATTGTAAATTTCGAATTTGGGTTTCATCGAAATTATTGTGAGGTAGTTAACTGATAAAATCGAGTCAACAGTTGAAAATCGCAAGCGTCTCCAAACCCCGGGACTCATGAAAAAAAAAAAACGAAAAAAAAAACTGGGTGATTTTAAATATTTAACGCTGATAAACTACTTCTAACCTGGCATCGTGAGGACGCGCGCTATTTTAAATTTACGGCTTAAAAAATACTTAAAGTTAGGTTCTCAAATATGTTTCTCTTCCGGACATCTCTCTGCGCTGTTAATTATGTTTAAAGTGTAATGTAGGCGTGTGAGGGGACATGTCGCTGTTGATGATAATAAGAGGAATAATAGATCCTTATATGTATTACCATTAGCCTAAACCATTAAAAATCTAGTTAACTAC
This sequence comes from Synergus itoensis, assembly GCA_904066005.1. Classification (NCBI taxonomy): domain Eukaryota; kingdom Metazoa; phylum Arthropoda; class Insecta; order Hymenoptera; family Cynipidae; genus Synergus; species Synergus itoensis. The sequence continues at coordinate 394,269 of CAJFCP010000111.1, read as the reverse complement.
GAGAGAGAAATAGCCTAATGCTCACAACACAGTTTACACATAATATAGAGACCCTAATCAGTATTTTTACCTTACGGTGCTGTACTTGGTTTTTCTTCATCGTTAATACTCGCTTTTATGTAATTGGCATAATATATACTCACGATAATAATATTAATAATAGTAGCAATAATAATATATCCATATATCATATCATCGGTTAAATATACTTTTATATTATCGTTATTTGTGTATACATATATATATATATATATATATAATATATTCTCATTCACTTTTTCTGACATGGAAAAACCTCTGGAACTTAAACTCTTCATTTAAAATGAATCAAGTTTGATGGGTTGAATATCCTTACTAAAAGAATTTCAATAAACTTCAAGAAGTGTGCAAGATAGAAACTAAATAAATTTATTATTGTCAGAATTTATTATTGCAGAATGATTAAAGTTCTAGACATTTGCCCACATCTCGTACATTTTTTTTGCATTTTTTATCTTTTTTTTTTTTTAAATGTATTAGTATTACATAGAGGGATGTTGGCGCTTCACAGATTTGTTTCAGAGCGGAAAGAACACCGGTCAGTACAGCGAACAATGTCGTTCCCCTTGTTATTTATTATTCCTATCATTAATTAATCGTAAATATTAATAATATGTCCCTTCGAAACACAACTTGAGTCCAACCTAATTCCGTAACTAAGATTCCTCCCGCTTCTCTCATACCTTGTCACAGCTCTAAAATTGAACGCGTACCCGAACATCTCGCGTCGATACCCGGGTTTCCTTTTTTTTTTCGAGATTTTCTTTATTTTCCTGCCTTTATATTACGTCTTAGTACGATTGAGGCTATCAACCTCGAATGAAATAAAAAAATGCGCACCTTCTCCCAAGGATCGTCCACTAGGACACCTACGAATTAATCACACTTTGATATTTGACACGAAATTTCGATGAACACCGGCGAGAGTGGTCGATTTCGAAAATTGCCTCGCTCCTGACTTGAAATTGAAATTAGAAATTCAGAGCTAAGATCACAATTCGAAAATTCAATTCTCCCGTGGTTTGTTTTTTTGACCGTTTCCTCTCTCGTTCGCGAAATTGGAAATCACGGGTTTGCTGACAGAGATAGGGTTGAGGGTTGAGGAGGAGGGAGGCAGGGTTTTCCTTGAACCTTCTGAAAGAAGAAGAAAGGAGGGAAGGGGCTCCATAAGGTCACTTGTCGAATACTCTAAAAGTCTATTTTATATATAGATATATATTTTTTTTCTTCTTTTCTCTTTTTCTTCTCATTAATCCTAATTAATTTACTTTACCCACGCACAAGCCTTGTGCACGCTGACGCACGTGTTTCTTCACTTAGGACTAGATTCAGGCAGGCTCTTCAATAACATGCAAGGTGATTGGAGGGTAGGGGTCGCGTGAACCGTTTGAACCACGATCGCGACTCGGACACTTCACGAAAGGGACTTTTTTTCCTTTTCGAAAAATCAACGTTAAAGATTTTTTAAATTTCGGGATGACTAGTTTTCTATTCTCGGAATTGTAAAGACATGTTTTATTTTCCAACAGAGAATGGTATCGAAGAGAAAAGCTACATTTATTTACCCTGTCTTGGAATCAAATTATATTTCTCTGAAAGATTCTTCCCTGGAAACAGAGACAATTTCAGGACCGTTCATGGACAACGCCGAACAAGAAACGATCAGAAGAATATAATCTTGCGACTTAGAAGCATCGATTACAGAGATTGAGAAGATATTTGAAGATTACGTATCTTGAGACCCTTCGGAATTTGCGAGTTTTGATCGAGCACCGCGGATCGAAGTCGGTACACAAATGTCTTAAACCTTTTTTACTTTTTTTTTTTTTATATCCCCTCGTTAAATACGTATCGTTATAATATACTGAAAGCAAAAAGGCCACGCTCCACTCGTACACTGCTTACTTCGACTTATAAAATTACAGACTATGATTATTACTTAGGCACTGAAACATGGAAATTCCGTTTATTCTCTCTCTCTCTCGGTTTTTTAATCGACGCTCGTTCTCGATTGGATGCTCGTAATTGATTAATTATTATAGTCTAGAATGATCACTTGCTACTGGCCGGAGCTGACGACTTGAGAGTTTGGATCCTTTCGTGATAAGTTCGATAATGCATTTTTCTCTGGGCGGAGGAAAGCGTCGGAGGTCATGACTCTCTTGGAAGAAAGAAAAGTTTTTTTTTAAAAAGAAAGTGACAATTTTTTGGGAGAACGCTTTTCGGCGGAAGATCGATAAGCGACTATAACCAACTGATGAGAAAAATGCGACTCAATAAAATCGCGCGTTGAAATTAGCGAAATTCAATGTAAACTGGAAGAACGCTCGAAAAAAGTTTTAAACGAAAGAGTCTCACACGACCGAACGAGCTTGTCGCCAGAGAATTTTGAAGATCGATTATTTTCTTGTGCAAAATCCCGAGAAGGATCGAACGATATTTTTTTGAGCGAGCGACCGACTTCGATTTTCCGAAAAGAAAAAACGTAAGACGAAAGAGCGAGAGAGAGAGATAGATATATAGAAAGAGAGATATATTCATAAAATGTATGTATATATATAATATATGTATGTGTGTGTGTTTATTTAGCGATATACCCTAAATACATATATAATTATGTAAAATATTAGAGAGAACAAATAGAAACAACGATCGCAAATGCGTGCGAAATACAGAGGATCCTCGTAGATTTATCGATTAAAAATTAATTAAGTTAATTAATTACAACATGATTGGCAACACAATTAAGCGTATAACGGAGCAGCTGAGTTTCTCGTACAGTTCCCCTCGCCTCGATTAAAAGATTTCCGTCTCCCTTTTATTTTTGACTGTCTCGCGAAATTCTAATGGAAGAATCGATTGTTTCTTTATTTTTCTTCTCACTTGCGGATTAAGAGTTAAAAATACATTAATTTTTTTAATAATAATAAAAAAGAAAGCGTCATTTTATTGGCCGAGGTCGAGATGTCTTTCCTCTGCCATAATAATGCTTCACAGCCTCGAGAGACCTAATTTGGCTTGGCGGGCGATTGAACCTTACTACTGAAATTTTTCTTTTGTACATATCCTTTATGATCAAAAAACACTCCGGGAAGTATTACTCAATGCAAGATTACATTCACTCCGGGTGCTAAATAAGAATGAAAAATCTCAAGTTTGAATTTCATTCGGTTCTCTCGCCACCTTTTTTGTCATTGGTCAAAAGTTACTTTTAGAACGTTATTACGAATTACGATAGGAAGAACAGCGGCCAGATATAATTAATTTTCGTTTATTAATGCCCCCCGAAAGACGTTCATTGAACAACGATTTTCCGAAGTGCAGCTCACTAGATTGTACGATTTGGAACAGCGGCGCTCGCGATTTTAACGTTTTTTTTTTTTTTTATTTCCCGGTCAACTTGAAAACTTCCTTTTCTTGATACATTATAGAATTTTGACTTTTGCTATCATTTTCAGCCTTACGCAATTCTGAAGTTTCAGATCTTTTGTCATTTGATTTCGAAACTTTTCAAATTTTTTTTCACCGGTTTTAGCGCCGCTCTCGCGAATACCTAAAGATTTACCGCGTACTTTGATTATCGTTAAAACGAGAGTTATAAGTATAGAGCCTATAAAGTAATTAACATACTTCGTTTTACATACTTAATTAGCCTTAGACGCTACCTAAGAACGAATTCCGCTCTAGTAATCCGGATAGACGCGATTGGGTGCGCTTTTTTCACAATTTTAATTCAAAAAGCTACATAAAACTAAGTCTCAGCCCTCCCCTCGTCTCTGTCAGCCACTCTCTTTCTTTTTTTGTTTTTTACACTTTCATTCTCATTTCCTCTCTATTTTCCTCTTAACTTTTACTCGAGTGCGTTTGTATTTTGTGTTTCTTCAAGTCTTTTTCGTAATTCGGAGTAATCGAACACGCTACCTCACGAAAACAAACTCAACCTGAAATACTAGACTAGAATCAAAATTTAAAATAATTCTTATTTTTAAAAAGGGAGTGAAATCTTGAAGACTTGAGTTTGTTTTCAGTAAGATTCCTCTTCTCAAAAATCAGGGAATTAAAGGATCTAAAAAACTGTCGTGGGAAATTTTTCTCCCTTCACTTCCTTTTCTCTACACAGATTTAAATCGTACTTTCTCGATGGGTTAGAATATAATCTAAAAATATGTTCGATATTGATATTCTGAAGTATCATTGATCCCTCATAGACGTTTTTTTGGCTTCGAATGAGCAGTGATAAGATTTCGCTACATGTCCCTCCCTCTCTCCTTTTTTTTTTCTACACTCGATACATAGAGCGATATAATATACGGATACACATATATTACACAGGCCTACGTAAAAAGAATTTGTCGCTATTCAAAGTAGTGCGCCTAAATTGATATTTAAGCTTAGAAACTTAAGCTTAGCGACTCGAATTAAGTAGTGGGTACAATAGCAAGGACTATTTGACATATTTATTGCACGTGGTGATCCGAAATTTTCGGCTCACTCCCCCCTCCCCTCTATCGTTTATAAAAAGCCCCTTGTTAAAAATCGCGTTCTACGTCTTTCTCTCTCCTTTTCTCGGGTATCTTAGTAAAAAAATTCTGAGGTAGTTCGCTATTACGTGCTTTCTTGCTTTTTTTATTTTTTCGTTGAATCGCGTCGTGAAAGTTCCGCGAACTTTAAGAATACCGCTCTTTATTCAGCAGGTATACCAGATTTTCGTGTCTCTTAACTGTTTTCCAGTTAAATTTTTCCAGTTTCCCTCTGCCCTTGTTACAAGAGTTGCACTTCTATCTTTGATAAGTAAAGATAAATTTGAGATCACAGGTTCAAAGAGCGTAGTTCTTTAATCATCGTCCAATCAAGAATTGCTCAAATTCGCCGAGGCCTTACAACAATTATTACTTCTCTCCCTGATTAGTTGCTTTCACCACAAATACTGCCAACTCAATAAACCTCCCAACTCCCATTCACCAAAAAAGATTCAATATCAAAAACAAATCTATAAAATGTCTCAAAAAAGTATCACTCAAAATGAGATTTAAAAACGTATATTTAAAAACGAATATTTAAAAAGTATAATAATAAACAAAAAATAATAACATGATTGACAGTTTGAAACAAACATTGGAGTTGGTGGGTCGAGTTATAACTTTTTAGTCAATCCCTTTGTCTCTATGATTACTTTATAATACTGAAACGCTTAGGCCTCGAACGCGGTTTCCTGGGTTTAGCTCTCTATCACAAACAGTAACAACCGTCTTTTGGAAACAGAAGTAGATTCAGGCCTCTGCGGAACTTATTTCTTCCCGCTAGCGAATGACTGGATGAAAATAGGAGCGAATCCGTAGCGCGATTTTATCAAGGAGCCTTCTTCGGAGGTGAAAACGAAAACACGTTTTTTTATTTTTTAACAAAACTTCTCATGTCCCTGACCATATTTAGTAATGCTGATTGCAATCAGCCTGGAATGAACACTCGCGAAATGTAATCTACGACTTAAAAGGAAAATAGTCTAGGAGCGAGTCCCAAAGAAAACGTCGTGTCTCTCTATTTGATGTATCAGTAATTCATGAATTTAAATTTCGTATGTATTTAGTTTGCGTTGAGCGCGGAAACACGTACGTAAAAGTGTGAGAGGTTTTGAGACCTTTTACGCGTCGAATCATTATTAAAATTATTATTAATATTATTATTATCGTGGATGTGTACGCGTATCAGTGTATACATATATATATTTATTTATCTTTTATATATATATATGTTATATATATATATATGTTATGTATATATATATTTTTTATTTATTCATTATATCCCAAAGTTAATTATCGCTTACTACAAATAAATACCCTTATGCGTTACTCATTAGTTACAACTAGGATTCACGTACTCTTGATTTTCTCCTTTCATAAAATTTATCTCGTTAGTCACACCTACGTAATACTAAATTTGAACTGAACTCCATCCGCCGTCGATGAATTATCAACGTTATCTTTTTTTTTTTGTTGTTTTTGTTTGTTTTTTTTTTTACTTTTAATATCGTCCACCATCGTTTTCGGTTCCCTCATGCGTTACAATTTGGAAGAACGATTTCCCCCTCTCCTGAATACAATTTATTGCGCGAGATCGAATTAATACTTGAGTCTTGCTTCGTTTAGAAAACGTCTCGCGTTTATGTTTTGTCTCGTGTGTTGCCTTTTTTTTAATAATTCATTTACTAGCGAAGCACATTAATAATTTAACACGTATATATGTTTAAAAAAAAACGACCAGAAAATTAAGGTACCGTACACGTTAAAGCACATATATGTATATAACAACGGTAGCTCGCAAAATATCGCAATGAAGTAGTAGTAATATTATTTAGTAGTAACAGTCGTAGTAACAATAATGGTAAGTAGTAGTAATAGTTGTTGTAATAGTATTGGTAGTAATAGTAGCAGTAGTAATAATTTATCGATTAAACGATAACATTAATGTTTTTGTCGATTTTCCTATTCATTCCTTAAAGAGCATCGAAAAAGAAGTGACGGCGACGCTACTTTCCCTAAAAGAGAGTCGAATCAAAAAATCGAGAGGTTTCTGGGAAAGGAATAATCGAGTACGTCAGGTTGCTTTTCTCACAAAGCACAGACACCCTTTTTTTCATCTCCGGCACGCATTCATCACAATCGCGAGATTTAAAATAAATAACAAAGACAAACAATAACAAGCTAGCTAATTCAAGTCGTTGGTATCGTTTAGTACACATCGTTTTGAGTATTATCAACAACATAGTAATTTATATATTACAGAAATAATAACAAATTACTTTATTTGTTATCCTATTTACTATCGACAATAATTAAGGAGACAAAAGTGCCTGTTATGTGAGAATTCGATTCAATATCCCAACGTACTACTCTCTCAATTCCCTTCAAGAATTGAACAAAAAAATGTAATAAAGACGACCTCGGAGTTCTCGAAAATTGAAGAAAGAAAAGAAAAAAGGAAAGGCGCGACATCCTACGTAGATTAAGATCACTTTCATCACAAAAAACCCGTTTACGCCTAAAATTATGCTTTGATTCTACGTTTAATTTTAGCTCCTGTTATTTGGTCGAGTTTTGAGCAGGTCGTCCCTTGACGACCGGAAATTGGGGGCAGGGGATTGGGGGGAGCTCTGGAGAGAAGAAACAACCGAAAGCGTAAACTCGAAACTGGCCTTCAGTAAATTGCACTAAAAATTCTCTTTTAAGAGGAACATCGATTAGAGAAAGTGATTTTTTTTAAGGCAGTTTCAAGATTGAAATTATTCGAAACACAGTAAAACTTAATTTACTGGAGTTTTCGCAGTGGTGCAACGATGGAGACATAATGAAGAACGGCAGGTGTACACAACACATTGAACGAATACGTGCACGTAAGTGTGTTTGCGGATATTGATAATAAAATACTAAACGGAAAACGCTTATTGACTAACATGGCATGTGAAATCAGATCCTAGAGACTATGAACGGTTAACTGTCTGGAAAACTGGGCAAGTCGCTCGCGAATTTCTCTGATCGAAAGAAAGGCGGTAAAGAAATGTTCGAAAGAAAGAAGAAGACGCAGAAACACGGTTTCTTCCCTTGATTTTCTCTCGATTCTAACTTTGTGGATATTTACTTCTCGACTCTACTCTGATCTCTTTCCTGTTCTTTTTTCTTCTTTTACATTCTCAGTAATATTTGTTTTTTGCCGTCTGTTTATTTAGTCCCTTAAAAATTACGCGAAAAGACAAACGCCAACTATTTTATATCTTAGAACAACGTCTCTCGTCAGACAAGACACGAGAATATCACATTGTAGGTGTGTTTTTTCAACCTTAATCTTAATTAATTAAACCTTAAAATTACCGCCCTCGCCTCCGAAACCCCTAAACCCTTAAGTGTAGTGCGCGAGCGCGGGTATTTTTTTTTTTATTCTTTACTCTACTTTAATATTGTATACGTATGCATATAGATTACGGTCGTACCCTCGACTATCCTCCCATTTGATCCTTCGTTAAAACCGATTCGTTTTTATCCTCTATTCCTTGGTCTTCAATAGAAAAAAGATGCGATCGAACCTATCTTTGATATTCGAAGAGTTTCGAAAAATAGGAGAATGAAATGTGTTTTGCTTGCTTGCTTTGTTTTACTTTTTTGAGAATCTTTAAGTTTACGCTCAATGGAAAACTGGATTTCACTGGTGGTACGACTCCATACCACAATTCCCTACTTGCTTTCTTTTTTTTTCTTTTTCTTTTTTTTTCTAAATATGTTTTCTCATCGAGACTGTCTACATTGGTCATGAGCATCTGCACAAGGTGATATGATTGATTCCAATGTAAAAACAGCCTCGAATCGAGGAACGCATTAAATGTACGTATATAATGCGTGTACTTTGTGCAATTCTACGACTCAAAACCCAATTTTGCTCCTCTGCAATTTCTGGATCGTTGTACGCTCTCGCATTTAAAAAATATTTAACAAAATATAGTAAAATATCTTTATAAAATATTTTCAACGAATGATTGATTGGACTATTTAAAAATTCAATTAAAAAAAAGCACGAGATTCTGCAGAAAAGCAAAGTGGCTCTCGCGTTGTAGTGTGTAGTTTCGTGTAGTTTTGTGTAACATACAGCGCATGCCAAGCTACCCGCATATACTTTTTCCACAACATTCAATAATGGACAACATTCGCTAGGAGGGTAAACCTACGAATAATCATTAAATGATAATAAACAAATAGGCTAATAGCTCGTCATAAATATATTAATATTAAAAATCGTATTGTTTCCTCTCCTTAGTCGTACTAAAAGTATATATTTATCTACGTGAACCGGAGGAGGTCGCTGTGAATATCTACGCATACAACATTTTCCCAGACTCTATTATTGAAGAATCGAGAAGATTAAAATTCCGTTGTTCTCAACAACGACATTTGTGATTAGACCAATTAATCCGAGCGATCAAAAATATATGGGCTGTACATAATAATCGATTTCGTACGCGTAGAGAGACACACGTTAATTTCATTGCTTACTCTTATAAAAGTATCTCATCTCTTTAAAAGAGTACGTCTCTTATAAAAGTAATATTTTCCTCCTCCTGCTTGTATGCCTCCGTCCTTTAACCGGTTAATTATTCCTTAATCATCGATTGAACGTTGGTAAAGGTTAATCTGGTAAGAGACCCTAAGTGCCTAAATTCAATATTATTATCACAACAAATATCTTCCTACTGTTCTGAGAAAGGTTCATCATCGTCTTTGATTCGATCAATAAATATAATTCATCCACGAGCTGCGCTGCACTCAATACTTTTCTCTCACGTTCTTTTTTTTCATTTTTTTTGTTTTCGTTTTTCGAGTTTTCTCTTTCCAGTCGCATTGAATTAGTCGGTAACGCGGAGCGCTTTTTGCCTTTGAAAGAAACCTTACAACCTTCGCACGACCAGGCAATTCTGTATTGACCTTCAACATTAAAATATAGTTAAAACACTTACGCGGTACCTTAACACCTACGACTAAGAGCCTTTAGAGTCATCCGTAAGAGCCCATAAGTCGGTATACATTTATATGGATTTACCGTGATACTTAAAGTTCATTCTCTTGATAGGAATAAAGGTTGCTTGTGAAATTCTTAGTTTCTCATAATATACAATTTATATATGTATAAACAATATATTTATATATATATATATATATAATTATATGTCTAAAGTACTTAGAAGATAGTACTTTGTTATGCACTCATAACTCACGAACACATTACCCAGTGTTGTTTTTTATTTTTTCTCTTTTTTTTAAGCGAAACGAGAAAAAGTACGCAAATCTGAAGTGTGTGCACTTATTCATGATGCAAATTACAATAATATTCATATTCACAGGCAATTATGCAAGTAATATAACGTCTATTTACAAGAACGGCTTTTTTATTTTCAGACTCTGCCAATTTTTTTTCTTACAATGATTGATTAATGTTTTTTCTATACACTTATAGAATCGTCTCTATATTCTTAGTACTTGACTCTCGCGTACACGTGCATTTTTTTTTTAGTAAAAAAAAGGTCATTTTTAAAATTAGCACCCATTGTCAATTTCAGAATTGTGCTCTCGGTATTGATAGATCTTAGTTATACTTGCTTTTTTTTTAATACAAATACTTCTGAAAATATTAGTTTCGTTTCTTAAACTGACTAACGAAACGAAATACCGCAGCATAATTCTGGATGTTAAAACAAAGGGGACGTCGTGTATTTTTCACTTTTAAATAGTTGATCAGGTACTTTCGACACTGAGTGTGTGGCTTGTGCCGTAAATAAATGTGTAATTAAATGTCTAAAGTAAAATTTATTTACGAAATTAAATTGATTTCATTAAATCACCAATATGTAGTTTAATTAGAGTGAAAAATCTCACTTTGCAACCTTTTATTCCTGCAAAACGCATCGTGAACATGATAATTTTCTTCATAGGAAGGCATAGCGCTAATATATACCGGCCAGTACTTAATGCCACCACTACTTGACTCAAATTGAAGCGCAACTTTTTTCTTTAGTTAATATTTGTGTTTCGTTTCCTCGCCGCTTAGCGCGTTCGATAATATCAATTAAACTCTACATTAATAAATGGTACAGAGACACACTGGACATTGGCACGACAGGTGGCATTTAGATTTAATATAGAATAAAATTTACGTTATTGCGATAACATTTGGTATCGTTGCGTCGTTGTCCGGTCGGCCTGTCGGTTTTTTTTTGTTTGTCGCTGATCGTCACCGAGTCGGCGGACAACGACGTCAATGCTTGTTTAAGGTTTCTTTCTTTTGATTAGATTGATACAGTCTAAGTTTGATACTCGCTGCAGTCTTCAACTGTCCAGCAAAAAATGGAACACTCTTTAAACACGATCGGAGACCTTGGGCCTTGGACTTCGATGGAAACTCCTTTGCCCTTCTCTCTCGTTTCTCTTTCCAAAAATCTTCGTTCACTCTTTAAAATCAACTTTTATCACTATTTCTTTAAAATCATTTCTTTCAACTATAACACTCTTCAAACACTTGACTCTTTAAATGCATGACTAAAAATCGAGTAAAGCGCTACAGTAGCTTCCATCGAAACAGATCGCACACATGTATATTTACTCGCCCCACAAACGGAAAATTAAATCTGAGCGTAGTAAGTAGAGATGCGTGTCGTTAAAATTATGTTTCGCGTTTAAGCTCGCGATTCTTCGGTCCTTTGTGACTTTTCTTTTGCGTAGGTGGGGGTCGATATACGAAGGTAATTTAAGTAACTCGTTTCTAATAATTGCGTCCCTAACGTGTATGTAATTGACGTTTCGAGAAGACTCTTCGACTGTATCGTTCCACGCCTAACGCCGATCGCATCGCGAGAAACAGTCGCTGTGGACTCGCGAACTTATTGAAATACACAGAAGCAGACACGATCGGGCTAACAGGTTATTGCAATGAGACGGTGATAAGGGGGTCTCGAAAAAAGCAGAGAAGACAAAGGAAAACGAAGTTTCTGACTATGATTTCTCTATGGACTTCACTTGTTGTAGTCCATCTTTTCTACGTCGCACAACCTGCGTTACATACTGAGTATTCGGGTCAAGTGGCTTGCGCTCTACATCAACTCACCTCCCAGAAGATCTCCGGGCAAGTACGAGTTGAGAGAACTGGGAGTTGCTCGTTGCTGGTCACTGCTGTCGAGGCCGGCGTTACTCCAGAGAGAATTGGTGGATGGTGGAGCACCCCAGAGTTGGCTAGAGCTGCCTCCCCAGGTATCAGGAGGCTGGGCGGCCTTATTCGTTGGTCGGAGACCCCAACCAGTGCCTCCAGATCCGCTTGTTTGTTGCTGACCTCCATGACTTAGCTGCTGTAGCAGTGTGTGAACTTCACCGTCCCCAGGAGATTCTGCGAATATCGTCGTGTTACCAAGGACGCAATTATTTAATGCACCTTGAGCCTGAAATACAAACATCAACATATTTAGTTTTCACTTTATCTGCTCAAATCCTCAAAAAAAAAAAAAAATAATAATAAATAAATATATTAGTTCAAGAAAATAAAGGACTTGAACTTGAATAAATAGTCACATCGGTACTAACCTTAATAGCTTCATCTCTAGATGAGTACTTAGTAAGCGCAATTCCGTGATTCAGATACAGCCGGAAATCTTGTACAGGTCCATGTTGCATGCAAAGGGTCTTTAGAGTTGAACCATCAATTTGGGGTGTCAGATTTTTCAATAACAACCAGGTAGAAACCCAGCCAGCGTTACCGCCTCCTCCTCCGGACTGAAGACCCCAGGAACTCGCTGATCGACCTACGGAGCTCAAACCACTCCAGCCGTTGCTAGCATTTCCTACGCTACCCTTGCTACCCAAACCTGGTGGTGGTCCACGAGCTTTACTCATCGGGGCGCCCCAAAGTTCGGAGGTCACTGCTGTTGGTGGAGGTGCAGAATCGCCCCAAGTGTTCTTTGCACTGCTAATATTGAAATAGAACATTATTCTCACCATTTGTATGCAATAAATAAAAAAAATAAAAAACTGCATTGAATAAGTCTTTGAATTTTTCTAATAAAGTAATGTTTCAAGACTTACCTAGTAAATGCACTAGGTGTGGTAGCTGGAGGATTGAAACTCCAAGTAGAATTGCTAAGACTTGGAATAGAAGTTTCAGCATTAACTTGCGGTGGTGGCGAAGTTTTCGTGCTTGAGGAGAAAATTGCATCAGCGTCCTTGATGGCAGCCAAAGAAAGTGGTGAACGGACCACTGAGCCGGGAGTAATGCTAGGATCGTCTTCGATACTCTTCATCTGCGTACCCTAGAATGATATTACATATAGATGGACCCGGACCAATCTTACAAACTACTTTCCTTATCAACTAATCATAATAATCACCAACACTGTGTCAGTCTACTCTTTAAAAAAATCTTAAAACTAATAAAATTTTCCGGTATTGGGAGTGGATTACCTTCCACGGCTTGCCGGGTTCAAATTCCGGAACAAGATCAGTAAAAGCAGCACCTCCTGGTTGCCAGTCTTTGCCGTCGGTGGAATCACTGTTTCCGGCATCGGGCCATCCGCTATCTCCGAGGCGCGAGGACCAAGTTCCGTCGCCTTGACCTAGCAAGGGATTCATATTAGGACTGCTGTGTGATTGAGAGAGACCACCAGGAGTCACAGGAGGTTTGCTAGTGGTACCAGGAGCTCGTGAAAACTCATTAGCGCCAGAATCTCCGTCTTTATCAATTGAGGGCAGTTTCCACTGGTTTAATCTGGACTGTTGCTGGCTCTGCAAAGGGTGATACACTTAATCAGAATAAATAACACTTAAAGCAACAATAAATAGAAGCTTCGCACTCTATGGCACATAAACAAGTACCCAAAGTATCTATTTAAAAAAAAAGTTCCCATAATTTATATCTACTCACCACTGGTGGCTCTTTATTCATCGCTAGATCACTGAAGGAGTTCTGAAGAGCGCTCATAGGATCATGAACAGGAGTTTTGTAATAATCAGAAGTTTGAGATGGTGCAGCTGGATGTTGTTGCTGCTGTTGTTGTTTCATATAAGTTGCTTGCTGAACAGCGATTTGATTCTGAAGATTAGTGATTTGTTGCTTTGTTTTAGTAATCTGAACACTAATCTGCAAAATCGTTTGGTTGTTTCCTTTCACTGAACTTTGAACAGAATGTTGCTGATGCAATTGCTGTAGAACCTTGATTTGCTGCAGGAGTTGATTCAAAAGAATCAGTGTTTGAGGTGCCAGAGGTTGGTTCAAAATTTGATGATTAAGATAACCCTCCTGAACTGCAAGTTGAATTTGTTGCACAAGCATCCGCAGTTGCTGAGTACTGGGTTGATTTTGCGGGGTTCTGGATGCCTAGAAACAAGAATAGTTATCATTTTCATTTGGTCTACCCTCGCCCTCAGTATGAATTATTCATGAGCAATGAATAGACAAAATGCAATATCTTTCTTTGCAACTAAAATACTTCTTTAATGCAATGAAACACTTGGCTCTTTAAAAAAACAAGTCTAAGAAAATATTTTAACTCTCTTTGAAAAGAAATAACTTTTTGCGAAGAAATATTTCTATTACTTACAAATTTATTGTGTCTACAAAAAAGACATGCAAAACTAAAAGACTCTTACTAAAAATCTTCAAAGGACAGATGAAATTTCTTTGAATTGATCAATCTAACATAATTTACATAATTTATTTAAGAAATGCCTTTTTTCTTCTTTAAATGTAATTTCGAAACCTTAAAATATTACGTTTCTACAATCAACAAGGCTCTTTCTACATGCACAAAAATCAAGCCTCTAGAAAAAATCATGCAAAAGATAAAAGGCATAGAGACATTTCAAACAGAAGAAGAGAAAGTTAACTCGAAAATGTCAATTACTTTGAAATTTCTGAACAAAAGTAAGAGTCAAGCATAGCCTTTCATGCAACTATAACTAAAAATTTGAGTATATATATATATATCGATCAGGTCTAGGAATATCCACAAGTAGCGAAAGCTGTCTCGTAAAGATGTGAATTTTGAAAGAGGTGAAATGAAATTACTAGATTGAAAATGAGGATAGTCTGGTTGGAAACAACTTTTGGAAGAACCAAGAGTCTACTTTATGGTTCAAGCAAAATAAGAATGTAAAGGAAGAAAGCTAAATGATATAAAATAAATAAATAAGAATGCTTGTTCCGGACGTCAGGTAGTTCACCTGGTTAAAAGGAGGCTGCGGCGCATTGGAACTGGGCTGTTGTTGCTGCAGTTGAACAGCTGCCTGCTGTTGTTGTTGCTGCTGGAGTTTGAGAAGGCTGGCACTGGCCACCGAACCACTTACGCCGCCAGTAGCCGCCCCGCTGGGCACTCCGGCCCCCTGCATTACATACGAACACCCTGAACCCCTCTCCCTTCCTAGCCTTCGATCCCTTCTCTACCACTAATTTAAGCTAAATAGATACAGCTTTTCGCATAGAATCCATCAGTAATAAAGATTTATTGCAAGGAACACATTTATATTTTATCTAACATATTTATATTTCTATTTATATTTCTACTTCATTATTTCAAGAAATAATGAAAAAAAACTTTCCGAAAAAATTGCACTATGTGTAAAGCTGTAACTCTTTCTTACTAGTGAGACAAAACCTGGCAAAAACCTCCACCACGTATTTGTAAAAGTAATTTTCTATTGGGCCAATCGTGGAAAAGTGTTAGGTCGAACAAAACACCCATTAGAAATTTAAGTCGCAAAAACCCTCGCCTGTTATATGATGCCACTCAAAACCACTTTGAATCACACAACATGCATATTTTGCTATAGCTACGTTACTAAGAAAACGTGAACACAAGTCTCGTGTCACAAGTTTACAGTCAAACTCAAACACCCTGGAGAATCTGAGTTTCACACAAAAGTGAAGAAACTAAGAGACTCTCGAAAGAGAATTCCAGTTTCTCCGTGCAAGAGGAGGAATAACAAGAGAAAAAACTTTCGAAATATATCAGTGCTTTGCAAAATATGCAGTTTGATTGCTAGTTTCCACCAGGATAGATGCTCGTCAAGAGAAAAAAGTTTTTGACTTACCGGAGGGAATGACATCTGTTGCGCGACATGGTTGAATCTCGGATAAGCTGGTGCTGTGCTTGCTTGATTTCCAAGGTCATACCCAGAATGAGCGTCGTGACGACGCCACTGATCTAAAGGACGAACCTGGCTCAGAAGTTCTTGAGCCTCGTCTCTGTTCATCTCACGGCTTCGTAAAGCAGCTTCCACATCTTCCTTCTGCAAATAAAAAAGAGATTAATTACCAAAACAATAATTTACTCAAAATTGGTCGTAAAGCCCGGTGTAAAACATTTGGAAAATATCACAAATACAATACCTTGTAGCCCATTTCGCAAAGCGAACGGAATTCTCGGCTGTTCCAAATAACCTCCTTTGTTAGGGTTGGTTTTGAAGGATGACCCCAACTGGGTGACGGATCCATATCAGAATCGGCCCAGCTTCCAGTGGGTCCCATTGGCTTTGGTTTGTGAGCAGTGGGACCGCCCCACGATGATTGATTCAACTGCGGTTCATTCCAAGCTGCAGGACCCTTAGTTTCGTCCCAACCCGCAGTATCATGAGGACCATCGGCCCAGGATCCGTTTCTGCCACCTGGTCCACTTGGATGACTCCACATTGGAGCACCGACATCTGGCTTCATGCCTGGCTGACCTGGCATTCGGTTTTGCGGCATTCCTGGAGGACATTGCATTCCTAAAAATTAAACATGACTTTAAGCATAAACAAACAAGAAATGATAGTCGCCACACATACGGTTTCATGTTCTTTATCAAAATTTCCCTAAATTTCCATAAATTTCCTTAAATGTAATTTCAAACATACCTCCACGTCCTCCTAGATTCTGAGCTGGCAAATCTTTCCAGTGTGAGACTTTAGTTCCTGGCATGGCGCGTTGGTTAGCTCCTGGATTACCCCAGAGACTAGTGCCATCGTCGTAATTTGGAACATTTCTTCGTTGAGTTGGTGGAGATGGTTCCTCCCACCCGGATGGTTTGCCACCAGGCATCATATCTTTCGGTGGAGGACCAGCCCACTGGTTCATGCTAGACGGATTGATCATTTTTGCAGGTGGACCGGATGGATGCTGATGACCCATCTGATGATGTGGAGGCCCAGGAGGTCCTCCCCACATTGCATCAGCGTTGGCTCCATTCAAACGTCCAGAAATTCCACGTGGATCTCCACGCATATCTGCCATTCTTGGGTCGCGTGCCATTGGATCTATGACACGGATATGTTCTCTCGGATCGAGGGACATGCGATGATCTCGAGGATCGCGCATCTCACGCGGATCCACGGATCGAATGTCTCTCGGATCACGGGGATCGATTCTTGGATCGCCCCAGTTGGATCCTCCACCTCCACCGCCGCCGCCTCCTCCTCCGCCTCCACCTCCTCCGCCACCTAATAAAAAACGCAATCATTCAAATTTGAGTTAGGTTTTCAAGATTTAGCTCTGCATCAGACTTGACTTTACACTGAGAATGAACGAGTAGTAATGCTAAAATAAATGTGCTGTTTAGATATATGTAATAAAATTCTCAAATATCAATCAAAGATACTTCTATCTTGCAAACATGCGTTTTATTAAAAAAAAAATTAATTTTTTAAAGAAGCTGTGGCTCGAGAATAGTTACTTTAATTTATCGAAGAAATACTTCTTATCAAATAATCTTGTTTCATCATTTAATATCGAGGACGAATTAAAAGCAACGGCTATCACGCAAGCGAGACGAGCACAGTTTTATTGAAGCAAAATTATACTCGTAAAAAAGAATGCAAAATCAAATCGTTCAACAAAATCAAAAATACCCCCTAAATTGAAAAAAAGCTACGTGAATGCCGGAGTCTTATAAATGCTAATAGACATAAATATAAACTAGGAAAATAGCTTAATTAGCTTAGTGCAGGATAAAGCTGCAGCTGCTCATTCCAAAGAGAACTTGTAAATTGTTTGTAAAGCTTAACCTCTTCATTAAATTAGTTTTAGTAATATCTAATAAATACAAAATTGCAGCAAAAATACAAGGAAAAAACTTTAATTTGAGTTTAATCTTAAAAGCAAAAATTGGCGACAAATCAATAGAACCAAAGAACTAATTTCTTGGTGTTAGCAGCGCTTTCTCTAAGCTTTCAGTAACAGACTGATTTTCAATTTTAACATCTTATTAAAGGCAAGTGGCAGAAGTGACTTTAGCGATATATATATATTCCACTTATTTACTAATAAAATAATAATAAAAACAATTTTTTATTCTAGACAGACGTTCTTTAATAATTAGTACATCTGTCTGATATAGAAATTTTTTTTAAATTATCATTTTACGAGTAAATAGGTGGAATATATACTGCTAAAATCACTTTTCCCACACGCCCTTTAAGAATTCCAAATCGGATCAAAATTGTAGACTGTAGACGGCAGCCAATTACTAAAAGTTCGTAGTCTAACCATTTAAAGTGAACCCAAGAATTTAATGCTTTGTTGTTTGCACATATCGAAATATTTAATAGATCTGCTATTTGTTAAGATAAGCACGAAGAAAATGTGTAAAATGCCGAAAAAATAGTACGGCGAATATTGAGATTAAAAGTGAAATTTAGACAATCATTCCTGTTAAAGGAGTTGGCATCTCCAGCCTTCACTAGCATACCTCCCCACATACCGGTTTGGTTACCGGTAGCACCCGGCCACTGAGGGGTGTTTGGTTGACTAGGTGCGGGTGCTCCAGTCCACATGTTGGATGAATCGGCAGTTTCATCATCTTCGCCCCAGGTTCCGCCAATGTTGGTTGAGGGAGTATGTCCCCAAGGAGTTTTAGCTTGTTGTTGTGGAGGTGGTTGTCCACCATTGCGCAAATTTGCTTCCCAGAGTTCGGTACCATTGTTCACTGTTGGCTTCCACATTGGCACGCCATCTTTGGTTGTATTTGGCTCTGGAGATGTAGGCACATCCCAGTTAGTGTCTTGGTTCACATGTTGCTATAACAAAATGAAGATGAGGAGTTAGAGAATGTTGGTTAGTTTGTTAACTTTCGGGATCTCGAACGTATCAGGTATTTTTCACACAACTACCTATAGCGAACTGTAGTTAAACAAATTTATTTCCTGACAGAACAAAAGTCTGGTTAAAGATTACATCTGTGCAAAGAAGTTGCCATATTATGAGACAAATCACGGGTGCGATGTAACATTTATCTTTGAGTGATTTATTTCTTATCAAATGTGATAATAGACTAATGTGGTAATAGATAAGCGATGAGCGTGTTAAGAATACGAATTTAGAGTAAGACTTTAAAATCCTTTAAAATTTCACGAAATTCATTATAATTTCTTTAAATTCCATGAAATCCTTTAAAGTTTCATTAATTCTTTTGAAATTCCTAGAAACTTTTTTAAATTCCTTAAACTTTCACGGCAAAATAAAAAATCTATTAAAATCTTTTAAAATTCAATGAAGATCCCTGATTTCTCTGAAATGTGGTCATCCTGATACATTAAACAAAAATAGAAAAATATTTTTAACAAATAGGCTAATACTCACGCAGCCCCAGCCATCCTGACTAAAGAGTGCCTCCCTCATAGTATTGAGTTGTTCCAACTGTTGCTTGGTTGACGGATTGGTGGTAGTTGGCGTGGTAGGAGCGACAGGTCCCTGAGCAGGATTTACAATTTGATTGTTGTTAGCATTGGGCGTGACCGAGGGTTGCTGTGACACGTTGTTGCTATTATTGTTTTGCGCAGTAGAATTGGGTCCAGGACCGACAGGATTATTTGGTTTTCCTTGAGGCCACTGGCCGTTGTTCTGATTGCTTCCTTGGACTGGATTGTTCGGTTGAGAAGTCGGCGGTCCAGATTGCGAGTTCGGCGGTTGATTCGGGTTGTTGACTTTGTTGACATTTCCTTGGTTGTTCTGAGCCCCTGGTGGACCTTGGTTTTGATTCTGATTAGGATTTCCAGTAACAGATCGATTGACATTGTTTCCACCCCAATTGTTGGGAGGTCCCGCGTTTCCTGGAGGATTTCCTGGAGTTCCACCCCATCCTGATTGTGCAGCATTGTTGTTGTTGGGAGTTGTAGCTTGAGTGGTTCCCCAATTGGCAGTTCCACTAGTGTTGAGTGAACTCTCTCCACCGCCCATCAATCGTAAAATTGAGGGAATGCCCCATCGTCGTTTATAATCAAGAATCGGTTCAAGAATTTTGTTGCATGTACGTATCGGTCGGCTAAAAAGAGTATTCAAGGCATCCTTCAGTCGTTGACGTTCAATTTCACATTTGTCTTTGTCGAATTTGTAAGCTTTTTGATATGCTGGAATGAGAGTGCGAATATAGGCGATCAGTCGCGGCGACTCGAGTTTTTCGGAGAAAGATTCTTTGTCATGTGCATTGATAAGAGCTTCTAGGGCGATACAGTCTTGATCGTGCAAGAATAAAAATTTTTGCGCTCCAGCGCTATCTTGGTTGATCTTGGATTCATTAGATTCATTGGAAATCGAGTGGTCAGTAATCATGTCGTGCTTTGGGCTGATATGGACCCAAGATTCCGATCGGATATCATCGTCGTTCGAGCAATTCTCGCGTTGTGAAACAGGTACAGCAATTTGGGATGTGACGGTGGCTGATTGGCATTTAAGCGTCATCGTAGGCTCGCAGACAGTCAGTGTAGGAATGTTGAGGGCCGACCTAACTCGCTCTTTGTCATCGGATTTGTCGCGTCTGGTGCGAGACATTTCAGACTTATTGCTAGACTTATCGCTTAGCGTAGACTTAGATAGAGACTTAACAGTAGAGTTAGATTCATGACCAATCTTAGTAGACACTTGATACTTATCGTTCTTAAAGCTATCGTTTAGAGGCTTGTTAGACTTATCGTTATCCTGAAATGAAAGAGCACCAACAGTAAATATTGTTGCTTCGGTACAGCTAATACCATCATTTTGAGACCCTAACGTCCTAACATTAGTAGTCATTATAGAACTAGTCTTGTAGCACACAGCGACGTTAACAATGTCTTGGATAACATCTGGATTATTGTTTCTAATATTCATTTCTTCTTCGATACATCTAACGCTATCGTTAATATTATTACAATAATAATTATTATTACCAACGTCGTTATCGTAACGCTTACATTCTATCAATAATGGAACACATATGCGTTGCGTCAGCTCGATCACGGTAACGTGCCCAAATGGAGAAGTAGATGGTTCTCGGACTCGTGTGAGACTCTCTAGGAAAGATTGCAGAGCGTGGTCGGTGATTTCGTTTTTGGAAACGATAAGCGTAATGGAAGAACTGGCGGAATGCGCCGCGAAATTCTGAGCGTAAGCGGGGAACGATCTTTTCTCGAGAGTTGTATCGTCCAAATCAATTTGCAATTTAGAGACACTTCCTGCCGTTGGCTGACTGCTCGTTGTGGGTACGATCTTGTTTTCAACGAGCCATCGGTGGATTTGCGCGAGATCGCTAACCAGAGAGCGGTTACCGCTTAGTGATTTCATGCTTTCCAATCCGTCAGAATTATTCGTGTCAACTAGAGAAGATTCAGCGGCGAGGCTCATGTTGTTATTGTTGCTGTTGTTGTCGAGGAGAAGATAGTAGTCACCGTAACTGGTTGAGCTGAGCAATATCACAGACTTGGAGTTATTATTACTTACGAAACTAAAATTAGCCTTAAGGTTATTGTTGTCGCCTCTGCAAAGGCGGGACCCTAGTAAGGAGTAATTGTCGACAGAGTCAGCGAGATGCGGCAGCCGCTGGGGGTAATCAGACTTGGGTATCCTAACTAGGCTAGGTACCCCAGCGGGGTAGCACGCATCACCCCTCGTAACGTTTAGATATAGACTTATCTTTAGTACCCTAATGCTTAGATCGCTAAAGCTATCCTTATTATCACTTAACGGCTTACAAGTAGACTTAGAATTATCGGCGGAGCTGCCTAGCTGACCAAGCAAGCTCGGTGTGTTTTGCTTTCTGTACTTGTGATGATTATGTTCTGCATTGTTGTGGTTATTTACTTTATTATTATCATAGGTTAGAAGGTGATTTGTTGGGTTTTTTGTGGTTGCTGGCGCCACTGACTGGCGAGCCTCACCGATGCTGGCTGAGCTGAACTCACCTGCAATTTCAAACAATTACCCCGTCAGTTATATTCAAACCACGTTTATTAAGTCGCCTAAATATCTCTTATTTTTGAAATGGCTAAACTTCAATACGCCATCTGCTCACTCTACTTCCTTTTTCAATTCAATCTCTTCATTTAGCTCAACAAATATTAGAACTAGATATTTTTCTGCTCAGTAGATTTATTCTTTTTCGAAATAAAAGTATGGCTATAGAGCAAAAAAATGTCTAGTTTCAATCATTTTTGCGTCAAATGAAATGACTTTCTTTTTCTACTTGCGTGCGTGCAATCTATATGTATACAAAATGCAACGTTAAAATCTTTTCAGTCGATTACTCCAACTTCTACCAAAATTCAAGACAAACAAAATTGAATATATTTTCTTCTATCCATCTAACTTTCAGAAATTAATTGCCAAAGAACAAATATTCTACTGTAATTATTCTATTGAAGCAAATCGTTTGAAGATATTCAAGCAATAAAGTACTTTGCCGTCAGAGAAGCTGAACCTGCAATTTTCTTCAGCTTCTTCATTTTGGCTCAATGCTAAATAAGATTTTTTCAATAATCTCACCAGAATGGCGTGACAGGACGGTTAAGAAGTCATTGGCGGCGGTAGCTTCGGGGTGGCTGGTAGGTGCTGCCATCATGCTGCTGTTTATGGATTTGATATCACAGTACCTAGCGTGCTCTGGTCCGTTCCCCTCCCCCACCCCACTCAGACTGCTTCCCTCTAATACTACTACATCTCCCTAAAAATTAACATTAACAATTTCTTAATATCAAGATTTTCTCTCTCAAAGACATTGATAAAAGTTAGATTTAGCTCATTAAAATTATTTGAGTTCTATACAAAAGAATAATCGTAATTAAAACAAGTAACAAGTCTGATGAGAGTTCTTAATTGATAAGACAAACGATTATTGCTTCTGTTTTCATGTAAAAGGCAAGATAAATTTTTAGTAAGTCGCAGCTACCGAGAAAAGCTTCAATTATTTTTAAAAAGACGAAGTGTACAAAATTTCAATTTGCCTTTTAATTTGTGAAAGTTGACTTTATTCTTAAAACTTATATAATAAAAATTACAAGCTATTTTAAAATAAAACATCACAAATTGTATAATTTCAAAGCAGTAGTCTTCAAGATTTAATAAATTGGAATTTGAAACATCAAGAATAAGACAATCCATGAAATCTTTTAAAATTCCTTGAAATTTCTGCAAAAACTTGAAATCCAGTGAAATCCATTTAATTTCCTTTAAATACCCAATAAAACTGTTTCACCCAGTGAAAAAAGCTCTTTCTATTTTTATAAGTAGTAATCTTTTTCAAAAAACATCCGCTTACACTGGTAAGACTTTATTCCGATAAATTTAGGCTTGACAAAAATAATAAAATGAAAAGATCTCTTTACCTTGGAATTTTGTACGAAGGCATTTGTTTCGGTAGAAATCTCATGTGAACTAGAATTGTGTGGAAACATTGGGCTCAGTTCTTCTTTGGCAGGCAATGCATAGAAACCAAGATCTGCAATAAAAAAATATTTGTTAATACATTGAATAATCTTCACAATTTAATCATATTCTCAACAATCGAAATTTTGTCGAGTACAGATATTTAAAATAAATTACCTCGTAGACTATCACTATCAGTGCGCTCCTAGCTCCATGCCAGTAGAGATCTGAAATCAAAAAGAGTTCTCCTTAAAAAAATAGTCCAGTTCAATAATATAAATTAATTCAAGAAGTAGAGGACAAATTCTGATCTCAAAAGCTGACATAAAACATGAAAAGAATTTAGCTATATATCCGGAGCACTTCCTGCTCCAAACTTATCGTTAATGCTAATAAATTGTAACGATATGAAAAAGGCAATTTAGCTGTTCTGACTTGCATTGTTATTTAAATGAAGGCAACTATAAATTGATTCAAGGATGTCCAGTCACATGTTATTAACATTCCCTGAATATCATTGATAATCTCCAATAAGAGTCTACCTTTTTCAAAATTCTTTTTTTCGTTTTCAGACAGTATTTTCATTTGAGCGAAAAAAAGGCTTGGTTATAATTCTTCTGTCTCAATTTCGTCGGATGTACTTTAATATTTACGTAACTATAAATAGTAGATGACAGAGAATGTGGAAGTAGGAGACAACAAACACATGAGTCTTCATTTCGTGTACTGAATTAACTTTTGGCATTGCGAAAGTAAAAAAAAAGAATTTGAAACTGCAGTTAATGCATTAAATTAAACTCTAAACGAATTAAAATCGTTAGGATTTAGAAAAATCGAGGAATAATTGGAAAATGATAAATACTATTGTAATTATAAATATGCAAGATCGGAAAAATAAAACGTTTGATTCAAGGAGAATGAATTTTAGTAGTCCTTGAATACATATCATTGCTATAATTGCATGATACCAATAAAAATTTCTTGCATCTCAAGGTTTTTTCTACTTCTAATGTAAAAAATACTTTCAGAAATTTTTCACTAAAATATTTAAAATTATGATCTCAGTTATATGTAGCTAAGAAAAAATACATGAAATTATTTTTAGAAAGAAATTGATTTGTTGCAAGAATAAAAACTAATCTTCAAACGATGAGTATTTTTAAATAAACTGCAAAAAAGCAAATGAGAGTTACGAATAACTTAAGTTCTAAATAAAGACAAGGATACTCTGAGAATTCTGGGAGAGATTCCTTTTATAAAAATGCAGTCAGAGATTTTGAGATCAGATTTGTAAGGCTTATTTTTTATTTCAGGACGATAAACAGCACTTTAATAGCTCTAATAATTGCGAATTTTAAGAGCGTCACGGTTAAAGGGTGTCGTAGGAGTAAAAAAAATCTGGTACAGACATCGACCCTTTCATCAGTCGGACAAGGTCAGATCCGTCAGATTGAATCCACACTCCTCAGTGTTGTCAAATATACAAGTCACTGTATTGCATTCCTCATAATTTTTGTTATAAAATCATTAAGATTTACATAATTTCATTCGAAATTTTTATACTAAAGTTAATTATTTCATGTAACTTATGATTATTACATCCCCATTTTTATTTACGCTTATCCAAACTTGAAATATGAGAAGAAATAAATTTTAATTTAATGTAACGTTTTCCCTTTTCATTCTTTTTACGATAACTTCATATCTAATCACCTTCTGTTTGAGATTATAGAGTTTGTGAAACTTATTAATAGCATTAAAAAATATTTGTTTTATACTTTACTTTATAATATATGTACTATACAATATACTTTTTATACTTTACTATACAATACACTTTTTTACAATTATTCTGATAAGTCAAAGAATTTTAAGATAAAGGTTATCACTAATCCGATTGCAAAAAGTCGAAAAATTTGTCACTTTTATATAAAAAAAGAGGAAAAATATTTTAATATAAATGATTAACTGTTTCAAGTCTTTTATTAAAAATTATTGACCTTCAAGTTATTCAACACTGTAGGTATTAAACTTAATATTGCTTCACTATTAAGGCTTTCAATTTTAAGTTGTGCGATTTCGAATTTTTGAATTTGAAACTATTCCATTTGGAACGTTCAAAATTTAAAAATACTGAAAAATTGACAAGTAGGAAATTTTTCAACTGAAGATCGATAGAAAGCACGTAAATACACAAGTACATACTTTGGTACACAGTAAAGTCAATTTGCAAAAACGGAGGTACAATATTATTATTTTCAGAACTTTTAAAAATATCAATACTTCAAAGATAAAAGTTTTTAAAGCTAATGACGATATCACAAACTCATTATTATTTCACAAGAGCGTATAACTTTCTCTAAACTCCATTATAATCGATTAACTTTACTTTTTATACTTTACCAGTAAAAATTAACTTCAATTCAACCTTCTGACCTTTCACGATTTATTTCACTCTAATCCAGTCACTAAAAAAATCAAATTATCACTTTGCAAAGATAATCCAAAACGTGAAAACTTCAATGAATCTCTCTGCAATTCAAGCACTACAAAATCGCATCCTTATTAGTCCTTTTTACAAATCAGATTCAATCTGATTTCACCAATCACTTTACATTAAAACTCAAAAAATAAAAACCTCTCTGAAACCGAGTCGCGGGTAAACTAAAATAACCTATACATTAGTATTAAACCGGAAGTGATCATTATTAGAGCAGAAAGCCTAGCCACTTCAAGAAATTCACAGCGGAAATTTTGTAACTCCAAACGGGACTTTTGCTTTACGTCTTGCTCCAAAATGAGTACTTGAAAAAAAAAAGAAACTACGATGCGGTAAAATCACAGAAGTGTAAGATAGGTTCGATTACTAAATTTCAGGATAGAAAAAACAGAAAAGGGTATCGAGACCTGGCAAAAACGGAAGGAAATCTCGATCCCAAAGTAGCGCGCACTCCTTACGATCGTCGTAGTCAGTGCTATTTCGACAGCGAAAACACGAATTCCTCACGGAGTGGCGCTGCCCCCTTCCTCCGCGTTCCGAAAGGTCAGCCAACAATTCCAAGGCGCGAAAAACACGAGGAAAGGACAGTATTACCACGTATGTATTACTCTCTCGTTGTGTTGTATCACCTCTTTTTCCCCTCTTTTTCTTTTTTTTTTTTAAGGCGACGCTCGGAAATACGGAGCATGCAGAGTAACTTTCCCGAGTCGAACTAAAACCACGTCAAAAGAGGATCAAGTAATTCTACGAAAGAACAACCGCGCCTTCCCGTTTCGCCACCCAGCCCACCTTGTCAAGAAAAACCGTCACTGTGCACAAAAAGGTTAGATAACGAGCTCCGGAAAACGAAGAAACAACGCCGCCGTCGGACTTCGCAATAGCAGCACTTGGAGAAGAGGCACGAACTCGATTTACTCCTTTGGAGTTACTGCGTAATCAGTACTGCTCGCAAAATGACGTCGACGTCGGGCGTCGCGCGACGTACAATTTGCACTTTTCCAGGTGACGAGGACAAACGAGATTCCTGCATTCTCGGAGGAGTGAAAAAAAAAATCACAACTTACGCTTCGTGCCCGAAGAACAGTCTAACGCACGGAGCTATTTCGCTAGCGCGGAACAGCAACGCGTACTAGCGCTAGTGTGTAAGCTATTCTCGCGAGCAATCCGCCTCCCTTGCACGATAATGAACGACAATGCACGAGTGAGCAGTCACGTGTTAGTTAGGTGCATAGCCCCAAGTGAATTTGACCATTCTATTTTTATTTTTTTTTATTTTGTTAAAGTTTTTAAAGATATTGTTGGATAGAATTTCCTATTTCAGATTTCGAATTAAAACACATTTAAAATTTTTACAACTTTTTGAATACTCTTCCCTTTAAATTCTTTAAAGGAAAATTATCACTATTTTAATATTATATACTTATTTCTTTAATCGAAAATAATTGAAGAAAAAACTTATTATTATTTCTTCGAATAAAAAATAGTAAGTTTCAACCAAGGAGTTAACATCTAAACAATTCGACCAAGCGGGAAGATATTTCAGGATATTTCACTGACTTCAGGAGATTGAGAATTCAAGTGCCTTCAACAATCAGCACTATTTTTTTTAATTGCATTATTTTTAGTAGGTAATATTAATTGTGTGTCTGAAAGCTACACTGGTTTCCCAGAAAAACAATTTAAAAATTGCACAAAAACTCTACAGGATATAATTACAGAATAAACATTCTAAATATTCACATTGTTTGTTAGTCCACATGCAACGTCAGGCCTGCTGTTACCTAAGTTACCGAAGCTAGAAGAATAACCCAGAGGCAATGGTGAAAGTCAAGAATTACAGTTATTAAAATGCAAAAAAAAATTACAAAGCTCCCGGTTTTAAAATCCAAAGCCATTGGCAAAGTTCTAGCTATAAATATTTGAAAAATTCAATTAATTCAAATAACAAATAATCACAATATTTGTAACGAAAAATGAAAAATTTAAAAATTGAAGTAACAAGTAACAATTTGGACCCAAAATCCTTAATAATATTTCTCCTTAAGATCATCTGATCTTTTTAAATTCCTTTTATTATCATTGAACTCTGCATTCCCTCTAAATTGAATTTCTTTGCTCTTCTACATTCGAATACATCCCCTCACTAGACGAATCGCTTTTGATGAATAAGTAATATAATATAGATTCGATGTTACTTTTTCTTTCGCATTTTCTTGTAGACTTGTGTTCTCAGCTCTTATTCAGCTAAGTTATAAATCCAAAACTTCAACAAATGAATTCAAACTTTTTTTCAAAGAGACAATTATAGAGTTGAAAAACTGGTCTTCATATACGACAAAACCAGTTAGCAGAGAATTTCGCAGGCGGATAGCAGAAGACAACAATACCCTGAGCCAAGTTTGACCGGAACTATTTACGCAATATTAATCTGCTGGATCAGTTCCAAAATTTGCTGACTCTCAGAGTTCAAGACAATACAATCCAATCTAAATCTATTGGTTTAGACGTTGAATTTTATATAAGCATTATTTTTGAGTACACATTCTCTCAAAACGAGTCAAATTCTCAACCAGCTCAGCTGACGTAGTGGTTCCAATTTTGGGTTTGTAAACTTTTGCCCTGTGGGTTCGACTCTGCGTTGCAATTTTTTTTTCATTTTTCTCCCTCTTCTTTAACACTCAGCTGCCTCAGCACTTTGTAAGTTGGTAATTTGAGTTTGAAAATAGGGCTCTATCACTTAGGTGATAAACAAGCGATAAAGAACTGCTTAACGTACTTCTTGCTTCGCAAAAGGTTGCTTCCCCGAAGGCTTAAATACAAATCTTTAGTTTTAAAAAAATTTTCAACAACCTATTCTATGAAGTCGGATCTAAAAACAAAAAGGCCAGATATCAAGTTGCAGATATTCATATTGCTCAAGCAATTGATTACAAAAGAGTATCAAATGATTAAATTGAAAACTAGGATCATTAGTCACAACACCCTGAACTCTAGACACGAAACCTACACCGTATCTATCATCCAATCTGATCTAAAAATGCTTTTCAATTTGTTCCTAGCTTTCTATTTTTCATCCTCCCTTCTCAATCCTCTGGGACTTTAATCTACATTCTCCATCCGCCCCTGAGAGATCACATTCACGTTCGTGCGTACTTTCGATCCTCTCATTCACATTTACGTATTACGCTCTACGCCACTGAGTCGACTGCTCTTCTCTCGACTCTAGTGGTGAATTCAACGAGATTCATCCGCGATCTCGAATCTCCGATTCACCAAGCATTCTCTCCTTTTTATTCAAGCACACCGAACCCCTCAAGCTGCGTCATCAGAAGCATCATAGAGGGAGATTTATAAGAATAAGGACCCCCCAAAAAATTGGAACAGAGATTGCTCCCTTCTTCCTGAACCCTCCTTTGAAAATTGGGACCAACCCTCCAAGATTCTGGGCGAGGGGTACATTTTGAATCTGCCGCTCAGGAACGACGCATGCCTTTTAGAGATAATTTTTCCGCTCTTTTTTCTAGATATAATTTTGCCTTATGAATTAATTAGAATTAAGGGTATGTAGTCGACTTTGACGACTCCAATTACCAACCGAGCAAATAATTCTATTCCGACAATAATTTGTACATACAACTATTGTAATAACGTGATGAGATTTTGGAAAATTATAAAGAATATATTGGGGCACGTCTCTGGTATATTTTAATTCCTATTTTGAAAAAAGATTTAAATTTACATGAGAAGTAAATGGATTAGAGATTCGCGCAGTTGCCATTTTTGGTTCGCCTCGCTGGTTGGAATTCGACTCTACGATCAACGCTTCGCGACAATCCTCCCTTGACTTCTGGAATAAATGTTTTTTGAAAATACCCGCGCTGTTGATGAGGTAACGATATGCGAGCTCGTTTTGGAAAGCACTGCCAATCCAAAATCCATGACAGAGTTGCTTCGCGGTCTGGATAGAGATGGATACAGTACTTTGGAGAAAGATAAATGCCTCGATGACATGGCAGCTGAAGGGGGGCAGATACGCGAAAGAGAGAGAGCAGGTGGGAGTGAGAGGAATCAAAGAGAGATTGAAAGAGCGAGAGAGTGCGAGAGCCCAACGAGAAGAGAGAAAGAAATATAA
Organism: Synergus itoensis; assembly: GCA_904066005.1. Taxonomy (NCBI): domain Eukaryota; kingdom Metazoa; phylum Arthropoda; class Insecta; order Hymenoptera; family Cynipidae; genus Synergus; species Synergus itoensis. Next base: position 364,429 of record CAJFCP010000111.1, on the reverse strand, counting down.
AGCAGGAAAGGGAAAGAGACACTTTGTGGAAGAGAGACGAGAGGATGGAAACTCTTCCACTGTGAGAGAGAACGCTCGATGCAATGGAGTGAGGGAGATAGAGGAGCACGGAAGCAGCACCGAGGAAGAAGGGCAGACGCGCGCCAGAGGGAACAGCGCTCACCAACTACGTCTCTACTTCTGCCTGCCTGCCTGCCACCTATATGTGTGTATACGCGTATATATATATATATATTATATATATATATATATACATATATACCAGCAGATCAATAATTCCCGATACCTCTGTGCAGTTTTCTGAAATTGCAGAGAATTTAAAATCGGGGAATATTCTCGAGAATATTCTAAGGGAATACAATTTTAAAAATTAAAAATGTTCTAGTGTCTTTCAAAAGTTATACACTATTTGTAAGAAGGATTTTAAAGGTAGAATTCAAAGCTTTAAAAATGAAATCAGTGTTTGAGAGTAACGCGTGTCGTTACCGTTACCGTTACTTATTTTGGATAAATTACTTTACGTATTTTTGTAATTTCTAACAAAAGATCACTTTTTCGTTCATTACTTTCATTTTACATTAAATAATATTTTTGAAAATAAGTTTATAAAAGATTTTAATCAAGTCGCTCTGCAAACTTTAGTCTAATTGAATTTTCCTAACACAAACTCAATTATCACCTTTTATAACTAAGATAAAGGCGTTAGAATTAACACCACTTACGATAGAATAAACAAATTCGTCATTAGCGAATATTCTAAGTTCTAATAACTAGTTTCTATTATATAGGCCTAATGTCTATTATATAATCTCTATATAGGTGACCTTTGAATTGCTTTAAGGGCATGTGGTAATTACCATATGATCAAATTTAGATTACCCAGTTTTTTTTCCACAAGTTTTACTTTTTAAACAAAATAATAGTACACAGGCGTAAAGAACGTGACGTCGGACGTCTGTGCACTATTTTTTTTTTGTGTAAAGTACGTACACTCGGATCCCGCGTTATTGCGCGTCTCGGTTATCCCTCTAATCCAATTAGCGTTAACGTGAAGCCCTTCGAAATGTAAACACAGTCATCTTTGGAAGAAATTTAGGTGCTCGAGGAAAATAAAAGTAAAGATTATCCGAACCTCTAACTCACAAAATCTGACGGCCCTGGTCTAATTCATAATTTTTATAGAAAAACATTTATCCACAGTCAACAAGTTTATGTTTTTGTGATATGAAAGAAATTATGCAAGTCATTAGAATAAACTTAACTACTTCTTGTCGCATACATTCTAGTCTTGAAACTGTTGTCTCGAAAATCCAATTGAGTTATTTATATATCTTGCGAGTTCGTCCAAATTTCTCGCAATTATAATAAAGATTGACCGATTATAAAAATAGTTGGGAAAGTATTATCAATTATCTATTTCAGTTTCCGGTTTTAAGTACAGATTCTGTTCTCGAGATTCAGCGAGTTTAGCAAAGAGACTTTGAACTTCCTAAGAAGATAAATTAAAAGTTGGATTATATCTAATTTGAATAAAATGCCCGAGTGTTTTTATTCTCCATAAAATATACAAGTTTTAACTAATATAAAATTTACGATGCTTTCAACGAAAGTAAGAGTTTTAAGTTTAAGAGAGCTCAATACTCAAGAATGCTAGTAAAACTTGTCCTCTAATGTACAGCATTTGCGGTAAATTTTCAGTGCAAAGTAATAGGATGTATGTAATAGATATGTAGTCGTTAAATTTTTGTATTTTAAACTTGCCAGAAAAAAGGTGAATGCAACCGTTTGCACTGATGCTTTTACGACAATTCCCATTCAGAAAAACACCTCTGAATTATTTAAAGTTTAAATAACAATCGAGGGGAAGCCTAGTAATTTTCCTGTATGCCTGAATAAATAAATAAATTGAGTTCAAATTAAAATAGTTCAAGTGATATCTCAGTAATTCCATTGATTTCAAAATATGTAATTCAAAATAATTCCAAATATAAATTCAAAGACATTAAAAAGAATTCTAAGGAGTTTAAAAAGAAAGTTTTCTACATTGAAACCAATTTTGGCGAATTTTTGAATATCCTTATAATATTTGTTATTAATTTGATAAAGTTCAAGACACAAGACAGCTTGTCACTCACACATGAAGCACACGCTAATTTTTCTCAGTCATTGCAAAAAGAAAATGGTCTCTACATGCCAAGCCCCGAAATAGAATCTCGTAGAGAGTCAATATTTATAAACACTTCATGTCAAGATTAAGAATGGAGATATTTTTGAGTTTTAGCATCATCAGCCAAGCAATTCTCGTTACGCAACTTGGCATGAGCCAGCCGAATTCTCATCGAATGGTGGAAATGGAAACTCTATCGCCATTGTCTCACTCGCTTCGACAACGATGACTGCAACGTTCCTATACGGTACATACAATAATGCAGGAAGCGATGCATTTTTCCGATAGAAACGTTTGCATCTACTCGGTCTGTAGGATCGATAAGTGTTCTCCGAGTAGAGCAGTTGAGTTCACAATGGAAACCTACCGAGGCAGGAGACAAAATGTCAAGGCGCGAGAACTCGCGTTGTTGGGGAGAACGATCGATCGAGCCCAGCTCCAGAGATTTGATGAAGAATAAAGAAGAAGAGCATCCAGCTTCCAATGTCGGGAGTAGCTATCTTATCATTTAATCCCGAGAGTCAAACGAATCCGGACATCATTCGCCCACGCATTGAAATAATATACGCTTATGTTTAACAGTCGACTGACTTGACTGACTTGCATGCGATTAAACGTATTGGCTGATGGCCCGACGATGCCACGCCAATGTTGTTCAGATATGTTTGGATGTGTTGCTCTTCATCTACATGTGTGGAATTCAGACAGGCACATTTGCAACTGTATGTGTGCGTGAAAAGATTGAATACACTAAAACACTCAAGACTACACACAGCGCCTTTAAGCGCATAGTGCCCGCTATACTATATATACAATGTAGCTTGGCAACAAGCAGTCAGCCAGTTACGGGGCAAGGTCGACCCTCTCCCCCAGCTATTTTATCCCAGCATATATTTATTACGAAACCGCGTACATAGGTGCTACAGAGTACTCAAGAGTCGAGACTCCCGCGACTTGATTCTAACCCTTCGCTTACTCATGCTCATGCTGAAAACTATATGGATACTTTCAAGAGTCAAGATTTTGCCTGCTTCGAGGCCTGCTTCGGATGCAGGCTTTCCGATTCGAAGACTTTTAAAGTTGGTTTTGAAGTAGAATTTACATTCTCTTGGATTTCAAGATCTTTTTTTGAATTCGAGTTTCTCACAGAGGGATTAGGACAAACTGAGATCCATGATCCATGAATGGTCAATTTTTCGAGGCCCCACATCTGATACCGAAAAAAAAGAATTCAAAACAATTTAAAGGAATTCGAAAGAATTCAAAGGCATTTAAAGAATCCAAACCTGCACACTCTTAAACAATTTCAAATTCAGGATTGAACAATTGAATTATTGGGAATATTTAAATTAAAAATATTATTTCTCTTTTATACTTTTTCAATTCGAAACAATTTTCAATATTTGAAGCATTAAAAAAGTCAATTTCAACCACTCTAAAAAAAGTTTGAATAGGTTTAAATTAGTTCGCTTTCGTATTTAGATGAAATTTTACCGACTTCATATAGAAATAAACACTTTTACACTTACATAAATACCTTATAAGAAAGCCGCGAACATAGTATTTATTCTATGATAGTAGGACTGCAACAACTTGCTTTTAACCCTTCGGTACTTGCATGAAAATTTATTATTCACCGAGCGTGTGTAATTTCAAAAGGAAGTGGGAAAATATATTGCACCAGAAATTGTCTCCTCAACACGTCATCAATTTTTTAAACCAAGCTAGCTGCTTCGCTCTATTCTTGAACCACACTTTGTTGCAGTAAAAGAAACCCTCTTCTTTGTTCGAAAATTATGTCCTACCTGAAGGGACAATTTCAGGGATATGAGGCTTTATACCACGATACAAAGTTTAGAACTCAGACCTGAATTGAAGATAATCCCATTCAATACACACACTGAGAAGTGAATTTTTATTAAGGCGGAACAACGATCTTTGTTCAAATAGTCTTAAGGGATGAAATATAGATCACTATTTTCTTTATTTGATTAGATAAATTCATTTTTTAAATCTTTTTTTAAAAATTAAAAAGTTAAATTTTAGAAATTAAATTTTAATAAATAATTTTACGAAACGTATTTATTTATTTATTACCAAACGATTACTGTCTCTCAACACCATAAAGATTAAGATAGATAAAATTGTGCAAAATGTATATTCAATCTGACGCAATATAAATGCAAGTTGATGAGGATATTTTTAAAAATGACGAGTCAATATATTATTGTATATCAGGTCGCATAACTTCCCGTTCTTTAAGAACGTTAAAAAAAATTTTTTGAAAGAAAATTTCAACTTAAAAGAAATTAACTAAATGATTTAATTTCCAGTTCTGATTGCGAACAGTTAATAAGTCTAGAAAGAAATCTAGTAGAAATCTTTTTATTACTTCACGGTATCAATAATTTTAGTAATATCAATATTATTCTTTAAAATAAAATTTTCAATACATAGTTATAAGAAGAATAATATGCACAGATTTTATTTCTTAACCTTGTGAGTGAGTGAAAAACAACAGCAAAATTAGTAAACAAAAATGTTGCTACGCACATTTGGCCAGAATACATAGCTTCAGATTTAATAAAAGAATGTCAACAATGTCTCGACAATAAAGAACGTATCAAAAAGTGTTATAAATAATTCTTTCCTAATTATGATTAGTTACTTATTTATCATTAGATTTGAATTGCAGAAAATATGGAGAAAAAAATAATTCAATGTTTACGGAAAAGAGTGATTCCAAGAGTGCACTTATCTCTCGATTTGTTTATAAATAATAAAGTAGCGCTTATCCATTACGTATTTCACTACAGTGACCAAACCATATCTCACTTAAATTCTTATTACATAATTACATATTGAAAATTTGAAATGCTGATTTTATTTTCATAAAATTTAATTACTTAAATAAAATCAAATTAGAGCTTTATAAATATAAACCGAAATTAAACCCCCAAAGATATTAATTACTCGCTTTAGTGGAATTCGTCATCGGGTCATCATGTTGCACATTTCAGTACCTTCCTTTCCATTCTTTTATATGAAAATGTCAATGTTATTACGTATCACGGTCCCGTTCTAGAATGCAAATTGCAGAGCACTTGCAGAATGAAGTGCATCGATATAAAAGAATAATCAATTTTTAAAAAGCGCATTCGTAATGTTGAAAACTTTTCAATTTTAAGACCAATATAGAATTTCACAAATGGTACGAAATGCCAAAAAATGTAGCAGGAAATTTTTGTAGGGCGTTTGTATTGTGTCAACAAAATTTTAATTTTTTTTCAGAAAATTTGGATATTTTCAATTGAAAATTATTCATTTTTAAAAACGCTGATAATTATTATGTAGTCAAAGTTTAATAATAATTTAAGAATTGTATAAACTTTAAATATTTTCTTGCAACTTGCAATTTAAATAAGCTAAAAGCCACCGGGGTTTGAAAAAAGTGACTGGGCATTGGAATTGTAAATTGCGTTTACAATTTACATTAAAGAATGTAGTAAAACTTTTATACGAATTTGCATTTTAAAAACAAGATTAAGATTCAGAAGCAAAGTAAAGAGCTGAGGCTTATTAATATCCAAAAGGATCAGTTTCATTAAACATTCTTTCTATCTGTAAGTTTCCTTCGTTGAAGTAAAGAAGGCAAAATGGAAAATGTCTACGTCTTCTCCTCTGAAATCGACTTTATGTGGAGACAGTCTGAAGTTTAAATTGTTAATTCGAAAATGAGTTTAAGTGAAATGCAGGTGGAAATTAGAAACGTTACCAATTACAGGAGCGAGGTGTAATTATGAAAAACGCTTATAATTATATCTACATGTAATATTGATTCAACGTTTCGAGTTCTTGATATCAAGGGTTGTAATAGTGTAATAATATCTTAGTAACCTGAAACTCAGAGGGTGCGTGAAAGGGTTTAGGTCTCTCTCTACATATATTCAGAAATAAAATATTATATAAGACTCTCGTCTGTCTTTTTTAAAAATAAATTTGTATCTCTCTAAATTGGAATTGTCTTGAAGTTCTATACGACATATAAGATGTTGCGAATGTAATTGTAGCAAGCGAAACTTAACGGTTCGGCTACTCCTTTAAATGGCAGAAGCTCTGATTTGACAAAGATGGATAGAATGCAGGTGTAACAAAATACGGAGATGTCACACTCATGCACGCAAACAAAAATAGGCTCGTTAAATGCAACCAAGATTGCCTTAAGAAGTTCTTTAGTTCCAAACGGAAATTAAATAGAAATAAGAGAACTCAAAAAAAACGAAACGAAAATTTGCACATATCTTGAAATACAAATACTAATTTACATTTTAAAAGACCAGTAAAAGTAAAATTGATACGATATCAAATTACCGAGTTCTGCAAAATAATTTTCTGTGAAGGCGAGGAATCTCAGCGAGAGGAAATTCTGCAGACGAGGTGGCAAATGGGAAATAAACGTGTGCAAGTAGTGAGACCACATTCCTAAGACACTCCTACCATGCGTTCTTTAGATTCGAAATGACAGTTCTGCAAATAATTAATCAAACTCGTCCGGCTACTGATATAAGTCTAGAACATATCCGGACGCTGGATGAACCTTGTCATTTGATTTTAATTCGCATTAACTAGTTCTCTCGCGCGACTGACCTACTTGGCACGTAAAGAAAACCGGAAGAGGATCTATCGGTAGATGATGCATTGTCCAGTCATGAAAAGCCTTTCAAAACATATATAAACTTTTGTCCAGACAGCAAACTCTTAGCTTCATTTTTACATTAAATCCAAATTTAATTCAAATGCCTGGAAACTAAAAAAAAACAATTAGATTTCTTCAATTTTATTTCAGGATGGCAACTAAAATCTAATAAAGAATCCTCGGTCATTAAAAATAAAAAATACAAACTTAAACGCTTCTCATGCAAAGCTTTTAGTTTAGAAAATTTCGGAGTTCTATCTTCAAAATTCTATCCGTTCATTTTACTCAACAGTTATTGGATTTTGATCTTTTCGTTAACAGAAAAATGAATATAATTTTTTAAAAAGAATCGAAATAATCCAATATTCTAAATCGCTAAAATCTGGAATAAATGACTTCGGAGTTTATTTACTCACTACACAAAGAGAAAGTTCAGCTAATTCTGGAGATATGTGGAATAGTAAAATAGTAATGAAGGAAAAAACCAAACACTAAAACCAAAGAGAACATTTTTTTCACTAAGTTTTAAAAGACAAGACAATGGTCATCGCTTCACGAATCGGTAATTTACCGCAAGATGTGCCGATTTCACAAGTCGCTTGTTGCTTCGATGAAAGACGCGATAACTCCGAAAGGAACCGAACGAAAGCGAAGTGCCACGTACTAAAAACAATTCACCTAAAACATATTTACTCAATTTTCGAAAGATATCTCTTAAAATTAATTTCGCAACCAGTCAAATTTTTTTTTAAATCAAGTATCAAAGACGTTTTGAAATTTTGATTTTTTCCTGTCTCCAATATGCGATTTGAACTTGGAAACTTGAAAAGCAAGATTTTTGCGAGTTTTGCAAAGTAGAAAATCTGCCTTTCATTATTAAAAAAAAAACAGTTCTTATATTCTTGTGAGATACTGCAATATTGATTCAACTTAAATTAAATCAGACGGAATGTCTTTCGAATGACCGAATACGGAGACAGGTTATATTTATATTTTTTTGGCCTCCGCTCCCTGCATTCTAGATTCGATTTTGGAGCAAAATTGGAAATTTTCGGGTAACTCACCTATGGCAATATGTTCACTGGCTTTCACAGAGAAAAAAGTCTCACTATCACACAAAGTTCCACTTTTTTACACTCTCAACATTACGTACGATCACGGAAATACGGAATTTTATTGAAAATGAGCCTCCATTACTTGGCACGGAGTTTCTAGAGGTTACCGCGACACCGCGATGGCGCCATTAAAAAAAGCGCAGATCGCGCTGTGATCGTCGGCGAAATGACAAAAATGTGAGCAAAAAAAACACTGAGTCGAGCAAATTCCATTTTCAGGGCGATATGATAAGCGTTTGTTAATACTGTTATGATTAACGACTAAAAGGAATGTAAAAACGCGTTATAGAAGCCAAGAACCTTTGTTTTTCGTACTGCGCAGTTCTCCAGATGTTCTAAAAATTTTTAGACGGCTCATGCGCAGAATAATCAAAGAGGTTAGATGGCAGCACTATCCAATTCACTCCAAGCGCGCAATAATTCAAATGGTAAATTTAAAATTAAGAAAGAAAGAAATGTGGACTAAAAATACTGTTATTCTTTTGGAAAAAATTACCAAAAACTCGTATTATTTGAAAGATGATCTACGTTGAAAATTAGTGGTATTTACTGTCATTTGAAATGCATAATTCTTAAAATTCTAATTTAAAATTCGAATGATGTAAGTTGAAATCGTATAATTTCGGACGTTTCAATGAAAAATGGGCAATTTCAAACGCTTTCAATTATAAATTATTCACAATTAAATTAAGTTCAATTAAAAGTTCATTACAAATTATCTTATTTGTGCTGAGTTTCCAGATAAAGATAACTTAAAAGGTTTGGATGGAAGAGAATTCTTGTATTATGAAGAAATTTTAGAGAAGGAAAACAAAAGTTATAAAGATACGAATGTTTTTCATATACTGATTTAGTGAACAGGAAATACATATAAAACAATACCAAATCTGAGGTTTGAACATTTATTTACAGATTCTATTTTATAGTTTTACCCATTATTTTGTTTAAGTAAATTAATTAACAATTTTCTAAATTATACAGACATCTACTTCACTGGGTTTATATCTGCTAAAACTTCATCAAGAGGTTTGTACATGTATGCATCAATATCGTTTTCTTCTCTTAGAATGAAGAAATATACCATAAAAACGAAAAGGCTTCCGGATAAAACCAAGGTTTGATATGGAGGTTTATTCTCTTCCGGTTGACGAGTGT
>CAJFCP010000111.1:333693-350296 GCA_904066005.1 Synergus itoensis | reverse complement strand
TCTTGGACTAATTCTACATTTTTTACAGGACATATTTTTTCCGTGTATGGGGTTCAAAAGAGGACATAGAGGATTAAGCAGGTCTAAAGTAGGTTCTATTAGAACTATGCAGGGCTTAAAGAGGGTTTAAATTTTGACTCGGGTGGCCTAGTTTTAGTGATAAATATTAATTACTGCAGTCGTAAAGTTGAAAAAACTAAATTTGCTTCTAATGGTAAGTAACATATGCCCTTAAGAATAATTTTTGTTGGATAGCTAGCTCCTAATATTAAATTGTTCTATTAGATGACGTGTTATCTGATATATTAGCGAAGAGTTCGTGAATGTTCTTATATAGCGAATCATACATCAGTAGCCTAATTACTAAATTGTGTCATTCAGATCGTACTCTTCAGTTTAATGCTTGTTATAACGCCCCTGCCATTCTTGCATTGCATTTATTACGTAAGAGAATGAATAAACTTGAGTCACACGGAGCAATCCCTTTCTAGATGACCGCCGTCGATTTCGCACCAGGTGGCACTGATATGATTTTGCATCGAGTTATTCGAGTTCTATAAGTACCGTGAGCTGCATTAATACAAGTGTGAGAAAGTCTCAAGTACATAACCGATTAGGATAATCGTATATCTCTTTCGACAAATAAACATAATTTACAACATACTTTTTTTTATTAAATGGCAATTACTGAATCACGAATTTGCTGGGTGTTTACACATACATTAAAGTTACTCTATCTGTAGAAAATTTTTTTAGGGAACTTCCTTTATTTATACATCCTTTAGAATTTTTTGTATTAAAAAAATACAAAAAATTCTAAAATAGCAGAAAATAACGCAAAATCGCAAATCAATGTGAAAGCTTTTCAAATTTTTTCCGCAGAAGTGAAAGGAAGTGTGGGAGGGTAAATAAAATATAACTGCAAGCATTCGATTGTTGATATAGGAAAAGTAATCGCAAAGAAAATTATATTTTTTGTTATGAAGTTGCAATCTCATAAAATGATCAAAAAAGTGAAAAATGACAAGTGTCGCTTCTCTTTTAACAACTTCTTATGTCATACTCGTAACGTGCATAATATTTACAAACACAAACGTGCACCAGTTGCATCTGTCGTGCATCTGGTCATGTTGGCGACAAGAATTAAAAGAGCCTCGTTTGCATAATTGAAAAACGCGACTTTCGCTGAAATCAGAAACAAAACGAATTCAAATGAAAAAAAAAAGGAAGATTACGATGAACCGAGATTGTTTTCCAACGTGAGGTTCAAGCGCCTAAGCTATACATACTTAAATCGACAATCGGATGATTCGTTTTCCTATTACTGCCCCTTTGTTTTTTTAATCTCCTAGGAGATTAAAAAAATATATTAAAATATATTCATACTCATATAATAAGCTTATTATATGAGTATGTATAACGTGTAACCCATTCTTCACGCGAATGTGAATCCAAGGATAGGAAGACCATGAATTATGAATTTTAAGGACCAAGGCCATCCCGCAAATTATGTTTCTTTATTCCCCATTTTTCCTTGGAATTAAAAATTGTTTGAATACATAGTAATCGCCTATATTTAATATCTACGGCGCAAATTTTTCTGACTCTTGCTCATCGCTCTTTAGTTTCGCAAGTGCATTATCGACATTCCACCGTACATTTCATAGTTTATTATCACGGTTTTAATTTCAACGCCTCTTTAACTCGTGTACTCTGTTCGTTAATTAAGTGTAACGAATGCGATAGAAAAATTAATATCTTTTTAAGTTATGCATTTAGATTCAAAACGACTTTTACGTTCTCTCTGGTTGGGAAGAATATAATTTGTAATGATCAATTTATTTAGAAAATTTTCCAATGGGTTGTTAGTAGAATCGATTTCGCTTATATCGTGTAAGACAATTAAGCATATATCTTACAAGTCGATAGATGGTATCATATTGAAGCGGATTGAATAATAATAAAGTCATACAATCACTAGAGATATCTTTCATAGCGAGAAGTAGTCGTACAAAATGAAAACTATCTTTCTAATCCGCCCTTCTTTATGAGGAGCGTGTGTATCATATTTCGCAATAAAATCAATTCAATCGATGAAACGAATATTTCAATCTGATAAAAGTCTTTCATGATAAAACTTCCGTGAGAAATCGCATTTCTTGATTATTCTTCCTTACGCGTGCACTAAGCGCAAAAGTAGCTTGTCCAAAGGTTCGTTAAAAGCAGAGAAGGTCAATGGGGAGAACCTATTCTTGTCTTATATTCTCTGTTTAGCTCTCAGATGAAATCCTAGTTGATGGTTACCATAACAACCAACGGTTTCTCTCCCTTCATTATTTCGCAACCCCCCAGTGCACAACCTTCGAACATCCTACATTCAGCCACCCCATTCACACGCACTTCTTCTATATTACAATCTAGTCTAAAGCGATGCGCTATTCAAGGTCTCGTGCCCTATTTTTTCCAATTCCACACACGCAACGCTCTCTTTCATCTGCACTTGCCCTTCTCTCTGTCAACAAATTTCACTTAACGAAAAACGTCCGGATGCTATATATACTAAGCCATACCAAACGGAGGATAAAATCAATCAAACTTTGCCGACCTCCCATAAAGGAAGAATCAACCCACGTGTTCGATTCAGCTAAATGTTTGCTTAAAATCTTATAAGGGGCAATTCAAGGTTTTATCTGGTGCGCATTTCAACTTCTCTTTAAAATATTCATAAAAATGTTGAGCTTCAATACTTCTTTCTCTGTTCGTAATTATTATTATTTAATGCAGAGTTTTAATATTATGCGTCATTACCATAAAGTTAAGAAGGGACAACATTTTGCCGAAAATCCTGAATGTGAAAAAATACCGAAAAAATAATTTCCGAAAATTCAAATTCTCGTATAAAAATAATGTTACCGAAAATGTTTATTGAAAAAATTTAAGTATATCGAAAATATATATTTATTGACGAAAGTATGCACAAACTTACCGAAATTACAATTTCCGAACAATATAAAATATCGTATTTTCGAATCCCCGAAAATTCAATTTTCCAATAATTTAAATTCCCGAAAATTCTAACTACCCAAAATTTCTCCAATGTTTAAAATTTCCTTTAAATCGCCCGCTTTTGCTACCGTCATCTTGATTTTTTAAATCAATTATTTAAATTATACGTCTATTAAGACTGTTAATTATACGAGATGAAAAGTCTGAAACACTATAAAAAATGCAAATGATTCGTTACTCATCATCATACCTATATACCAATTGTAATTAAGTGATTTACAATCACGTTTGTTTGTGGGAATTACGACACACTCTTCATATTGAATAATAATCAACGCTCAGCATAAAAAAAATTATCCTAAATTTAAAATTCTATCTCGAGATGAATCATTCGACTAATGTCATTATGGTGTTAATACAGAAGTTATGTAAGTCGATTAATTCAAAAAAAAAATTCTTTCCACTGTGACATCACTGCATTAGACATTATTCTATTCTTCTATAAGAATTTTTTCCAGAAACTAAATAATACATTAATTCTATTTATTTCTGTCTCAATCCTTGGGCACACTGAATTTTTTTAGCCTTGAATTAAAAATGGCCTTCGCATACGGAAATTTCGATACGAATAGCTGAATTTGCTCCGTAAAAATCGGGGATGGTAGTCTATTCGAATAGACACTTGTCATCAAAAATTATTTTTTTTTTGTTTATTGAAGTTTAAAAGGTTATAACTTATTTTAAGGAGGAATTAAATAACATGCGATAGAAAAAAGAAGGGCGAGGGACAAAAGTTGCGATTTAGATCTCTCTAATTATATTTATATTTATGTAGCCCTTTATAGGCACATGTATTAGTTTGAAAGAGGTCATGGACATCTAATTTTCCTTACTTATATATACGTTTAATGAAATTTACTGTATACACGAGTTGAGTAAATGTTTATTAGGGCCAAACAAACTCAAGTCTTTTGTACTTTACTTTGGTACAAATTCATTTTTTATTATATTCAATCTACTTTTTGAACAAAAAATACGTTTTCGAAAATAAAGATATAAAACAATTAAAATAATTTTTTTTTAATTAGGACCTTAAATTTAAAATTTTAAAATCTTTGGGTAAAAATTATTAAATTCCTCATTTTTTAAAAATTGATGTAGAAATATCAAACACTTAATTAAAGTGTTACTCAGTAATTTAATTATCTACGATAACCAGTTATAGAATCATTAATAAATCACCCAGAAGATTTGATAGTCTTTATCATGAAAAATGAAATGACCCGTGACACTCGACTCCTTTAAATTTTGATAAAACCTAACTTTCTCTTTATTTTTTTTATTCAAGCTATTTCTTAATTTCGACATTTTTTTAAAAGTATTTCCCAACATAGCAGATTATTCATTTACTGCTCACGAAATTTATTATTTATTTATATTTGTTATTTTATTTATTTTTTTTTATTTTATTTTTTTATTTGAATATTTATTAACTACTTTAAAGAAATTCCTGTTAAGAATATACAATCTTTTTATTTTCTCTTTTCATTGCCCGACTTTAAATTTTGCTCTTAATTATTATTAATTGTCTCATAACCGCAAGTTTCATAATCTCTAACTAATTTATATTTAACGATCTCCTTTACTCTCGCCCCGTTTCATGGCTTTAATTACAGAGAAAAATTATCTTCAAATCATATATTTTAAAGGAGCTTTGAAAATTAAAAAAAAAATTTTTTTAATATATTTTCTGTAATTAGAATTTTCGGGAATGTGGAAATTCGGGTGTTTTATATTTTCAGGATATTGAAGTTTCGGAAATTTGACATTTCGGGAATAATTTTTTCGGTTTTTTTTCATATTCGAGATTTGGGTTAAAATATGATTAAAGTTGCTTTTGCATTGGGAATTTTATCAACTTTGAACGATCGAATGAACGTGAAAAATTGATCAAAGTATATATATAGTTCTTATAGACACATAGCGTGAGATGTAATGAAAACTAATTGAAGGTCTGTTCTAGTTCCAGATTCCTTATTCAGTGTGTACTTTTTATGGTAGCAGGGTACTAAAAGTGCTTGTGCAGGCGTTTGCACGAAGAATAATCGCGTGAAATTCACGGGAAATCTCGTGCAGCATATTAGGATACCTTACATATATAGGGATGGGCGCAGCACCTGGTGAAACGTAAACATATAGCTAGGTTTACTATTAGCATAGGGGCCGACGCTTTTGATGTCCATTATGTGGCGCATTGACCTAATTTTGTTGTAACTCAGGTGAAGTCGCTTCGAAATTTTTTACTTTTACTACTAACTGCACTCAAGCAAACATCGGGGTTCCCTTTCAGATTTTCTATTGTTTACATTGTCTCACACTCACTTCGGAGTGCAAACTATTCGCGCAAAAACACTGAGACTGATTGTTGAGTTAGGTAAATGTTGAGAGAAAAGTAAAATGATTCTTTTCGTTAATGATATGCGAATTTTTTAAAATTTCTACGTTAACATTGAAGTAAATAAGGTTCAGTAATCTTTGTGATTTCCCTAAATGATGATTCAACTCTTTTATAAACAGAGAAGCTGCATGTAATTGAAGTCAGAGGTTAATCCTACGGCAGGTGAATAAGTAGTGCGCGTAAATAGCAATTGTGGTGAGTTGCCAATTATCTTCCAGGGTGCAGGCCTCTCGTTTTGTGCAAACTATTCTCAGCAGAGAAATAACCACAATGAAAGATGCGCAATTAGAGACCATTATAGCTAAATAAGAATAGGCATTTAAAAAATATACAAATTGCTGGTATATAGGAAAGCCGTTTACAACATTCACTATAAGACATCAATTAATTACTAATCAACTTAATATAACTGTTGCGAAAGTTTTATGTTTAGTAGAGTTTTTTTATTTATTACCATAGGCATTGAAATATCGAGAAAAAAGAGTAAGACATGTTTATTACAGGAAAATTTTTGTAGAGTATGTCCTTGAATCAGAACTCGGCATTGTAAAATGTAGGAATACATTAGCATTAGCGTTTAGTGCCATAAAATTCAAATCCTGCAAATGGAAATCCAGGAAATGAAAGACGCATTCTGCCGCATTTGTCTTCGATTTTCTCTTTTCGAGATGCCAACAGATTCTAGAAGAAGTTTTTTTCAATAATGGATGATTCACAGACTGAGTAATAAGCGTTTTAACATTTAACTTGCAATCAGAGATGCGTGAAGGTATTTCGAATTTCAATTGTGTGATAAGTGGAATAGTAGGAAATACTTGATATCCTTGTCTTGTCTAGATGACAAACCTGTTTTTCATTGTCACATCTTGTTTACGTTAAAATTCATTAAATTCTATAGGCGAATTTAAAATTAAAATTCTAGAGGGATATACTAAAAGTGCAGGATATAGAATTACGCCTACGCTTTTACAAAGTCAAATTAGTACTAGAAATACAGAAATTAAAATGCAATTTAATTCACGAAAATTGTCTACATTATTAGTTGTGTTATGCAAAATTTTATTTCCATCTTTGCAACAAACCTTTTGAGATTGAATTTGCATTATAGATATAGATAATAGATCACGCAATTCTGCAGTTTACTTAATCCTTCTGTATATTTACTTTTACACTATTATATTGTATTGCAGATTATTTAGTACAATTTAACAACTACTGACAACTAGTTTTAAATGCAAAGGGGACGAAAAGCAATTTAGTTTCGTTTTTTAGTATGAATATTATTTTGGCACTTCAATGGTCACGTGAAAAGTCAATTTGCCTCCCCATCAAAAGAATTATATACTCTGGTCACCCTCACAGTTGAAGAAGGGGAAATTTCTTATTTAATGGATGGCAGCGTTCATTTCCAGGCAATATTTAGATTTTCTTCACCCTTGTGGAAGTATGATAAAATAATAAAATTCCACTGGTCGCTGAACTTCACCCTCGGTGATTCAGAATTCGTGTTATTAAATATACAATATTCATTTGTGCTGCTACACTGAAAAAAAAAATTTAGTCATGGCAACAAAAACGTTTTGTTGTACAGTTTTTGTTGCCTCAACCAAATTTTGGTTGTCAACACAAAATTATTTTGTTGGGCCAACAAAATATTTTGTTGAACCAACCAAATTCTTTTGTTGAGTCTTTTAGTTGGCCTAACAAAAATGTTTTGTTGGCCCAACCAAACAAATTAGATGCACGACTACGCATGCGTGTTCGCCAGCCCTTGCTTATGTGATACTTTGCTGAGATTTTTATAAAATATTATAAGTGCTAGGTTAGCCATGTGGTTTAAGTTGCATTCGATACGTTAGAGGTTAGAGATAAGTGTTTATAGGTAGTTCGAATCCCGGTCGCCGAAAAATTTCTTTCCGATTTTTCTTATCGTAAAAAGCTTGCGTTAATATAAATAAATATAATTTAAGTAAAAATAACATAACAATCATTTAAAAACAAGCTAAAACAGTTCATTAATTGAACAATACCTAGTGTCAACCAAATAATTTTTTTGGGCCAACAAAACAGTTTGGTTGAGCCAACCAAACAGTTTTGTTAAGCCAACCAAACAGTTTTGTTGAGCCAACAAAAAGACCCAACAAAAAAGTTTGGTTGGCTCAACCAAAATGTTTTGTTGGCTGTATAGCAACCAAATTATTTTGTTGAGCCAACCAAATTTTGGTTGATAGAACCAAACAGTTTTCTCAGTGTAATACTTTTTCGTATGTATGTATCTTTGATATAAATATTTGATAACTTCCTTATTGAATATTCGAATATCACATATATAGGATAATTGCATCACTAAATATCATATATATTATATTATTTATACATTCATTTAGTTGAAAGAAGGCATATATTGGGATATACGCACAACATATATATCTTTTTCCGATCGAATTCCTTTTTGTACATACATATTTGATTACAATACTTTAAACTGCTTGTAAGTGAGATCGAATTCTATATGAAAAACATGTGCACTTGCACTTTCCGAACCTTGGAAGAATTAAAAGTAGAACACTCGCAGAAAAGCAATTTCATTGATAGTTGAGAGTGAATAAAAAGTTATCCTTGACTGAGAAGTTAATTCAGTGCGTAATCTACTTAGGACTATTACCACCAATTAACTACAGTTACTTAGTTAAATTGTTGTTTTCATATTAAATATAGAGAAAACAATTTTGTCTTTATGAAGCGCACTTGCATTCAATGTCATGAATTTGCAATATTTTTATGTTAAAAATTATCATTATTGAGCCATTACAATTATCAAACAATTTTGCAGAATAGTATTTATCCAAATTTATTCCTTGGTCGCGAGTTATGCATGAGGAAAATGTCATGCTTCCTTCTTTTTATCTTTCATAACTCGCAATTTTCGTTTCTGCATTATTTTGCTTACTTGCGAAACATTTAATGTTATATAAAATGAAAAAGTGTCGAGAATTAAAAGAATGCACTTACTCGAAGATTAGAGACCTTGAAGCTTCATCCATGTCAAATGCTACACATAAATCTGTTGATTTCTATTTTTAATTGTCTTAATTATTATATGATCTTGTAGCTAATGAAGTAGCAGTTTAAGTCTTTATGAGATCCAGACTTTGTTACGAAACTTATACAATTTTCGTTGATTGCTTTGATCACAAGCCTCAGAGCGAGCTCAGGGTCGTTCGAAGCAGGATTTTCCGACCAGAACTGCATAATAGAGGATTATCTATCTTCGACAGTTTCGAATTCTATTTTTTCTGAAATCGTTTTGAAAACTCATCGATTTCCGGAAGTTTCTCAATATCGATTTATTTTATACATCTGCCTTCCTGGTCTCATTGCATCATCTTCAGCTTACCCTAATTAATATTACATGATCCAGATGTTATTTCGAAAGCTAAAAGCTTCCAATGATGCCCTACTTTTAGTTTCGCTAGCACCCAATACATAATGTATTTCACTGAGAAAAAAGTTTGTTTAAATTAATCAAAAAAATTTGTTTGAAGTCAGATAATTGAACGAAATAAATTTTTAACTTCAATTAAAAAACATTTATTTAAATTTAATAAATGAAGAATATTTACTTTTTTGATTGAAATATATAATTTGTTTGGTATATATGTCATTATATGTTTGATTTAAATAAAAGATTTGTTTGATTTGAAACAAATAATATGTTTAGTATATATTTTTATTTTAAACAAAGTATTTGTTTAATTCAAACAAAAAATATAATGTGAATAAACTTTTAGATATGTTAAAAAATGACAGTGTCAAAGACTTGTTTGCATTCAAATACACCCGATTCTTAACCATAAGTTATCAGCCTCCGTGACGTAGTGGGTAGAATGTCGAGTTTTAATTCCGCTCTTCTCGCGCGTCTTGCGTTCGAGTCCTGGTTCCGACGCGATTTCGCAATATCAAAGAAATCAATTTTTCATTAGTTATAAAGTATGTATTAGATAAATGAAACTATAATATAGATCGATTACAATTTTTTTCTTTTTTTTTTGAAAAAAAAATATTCATTTATTTTTTTTTTCAACTGTTAAGCAAGAAACTTATTTAATTTAAACAAAAAATTTATTTGAATGAAACAAAATTTTATTCAATTGAAATAAATAAAAACAAATAAGGAATTTATTTGGATCAAACAAACATATGATTGACCCCATATCAAAGTGATAATTTGTTTGATTCAAACAAATTTTGTTTGATTCAAACAAACTTTTTTCTGAGTGTTCTCTTAAATGTTTTTTATGAGCAAGTGGCTGACAGAAGAATTAATAAAATTCATTCCGTTTCCACAGAATTTTTAATAAACTATCGAATCTTAAGATTTTAATCACAGAAATCTGTGAGTAGATTTATTTACGTTTTGTAATAAATTTAAGTTTCGTTACTTAATAAACTAAACTAAAAGATGTGTGATCGTTAAAGTTTAAAGTAATCCATTACCCAGGTGCGAAAATCGATCGGCTGCCAAAGTTTGAACAGCGGCCCAAAGTCGGCCCTACTTTGGCAACCGATCGACGAGAACCAGAGTTGGGCCGACTAAGGTGTTTTCAAGTTGCCACGGTCCCACCAACGTTGGCAACCGACGTCGGCGACGAGTGAAAAGCCGACTGTCGGCCCAATTCTGGTCCAAGGTTGGGCCGACAATCGGATAAACCATGGCAGATAGGTTGGTACGACCGCAAAAATTCGGTCGGTCTGACTCTGGATACAGAAGTCGGTGGGCCACAAGTCACCTTGATGCATCCGACGGTCGGCCCAACCTCGGCCCAAATATGGACCAGCCGTCAGATAAACCATGGTTCATTGTTTCAAAAAGACCGTAAGAGTATGGTCGGCCCGATTCTGGGTAAGAGGTGGCCCTACTGTTAGCATAACATTGGCTTGTACAAGTCACCATGATGCACCCTACGGTAGGCCCATCAACCTTGGCCAAAATATGGGCCGGTCGTCGGATATATAATGCTTCATTGTTTTAAAAAGACCGTGAAAGTACGGTTGGTCCGACTATTGCGCTCGGACTAAACAATATTATTTATTAAAAATATGAAAAATTTTGTATACATATTTTTTTTATTCTTAACACAAAAGCTTTTTTTAATGAAATTATCTTGAAATAATTTAATATTTGTGTATGGTTGAGTGTATCGTGAAAAAAATTTTGGTACACTATCTCATGAGTTAGGTTAGTGGTTTAGGTCGTAGACTCGCGTCCGATAGATCGTGCGTTCGATTCCCCCCAGCGTTGCGTGCGAAATTTTATCTGTTATATAAGCGTTTAAATTTACAAATATCGATTTTAGTTATAAGAATGTCCATAATATTACTGCAAATATATTTTTTTCAATTTTTATTTAACTCATCTTGCCAATGCTGTACCAACTATGAAAAATCAAAGTCGGCCACACATTGTTGCCCACGGTTGGGCCGACATCATCCTAATAGATGGCCCATCTATGGGACCAAATGTCGGGCCAACGTTGAGAATCAATAGGCGGCTGACCGTTATCATTTAGCTAGTTGGCCCGACCTGAGGCGCACAAAGTTGGACCAACCGTCCGACGGTTGGCCCGACCGTGGGCCGATGGTGAATTCGCACCTGGGTAGCTAGAAAGGCGAGGGTGATAATTGATAAGGAACTATATAATAGTACTGCATCTAATTTTTATGATCTGTTGATTTAAAGACTATAAACTTCAAAAGACTAGTAACTATAATAGTCACTATAAGAAACTAGTTTCTTTGAGAGTGCACTCTTCTCCTTATTTCTTCACCTCTCTTTCTCATTCTCTTTATCTTTCAAAGTTTCTCTTGGTTTCTCTTTCATCTTCTGTGCAAGAGAAACAGATTATTTCTTCACTTTCTTCAGTCTCTCTGTATTTATTTCCTTCAGCCACCTCACTGTCTATTCTATTTCGAGAGCGAATTGGTTTTAGTAGGGCACTGGGAAACGGAAGACGAGTAGAGGGTGTGGCCTTTGCCCATAAACTATCCACGCATGATGTTGACGTTGAAATTAGGTTGATTCAGAAGTGTCATGCAACCCTTATTTTAATTTTTGCATTGATTGAAAAATTCCTGAATATTGACTTTAAATTTTAGGGAATTCTGATACGCTATAGTTAACGTTCATTTGAACGTTCAGAACTCTTCAATCATGAATTCTTGTAAATTCTTCTGAATTATTTTGAATTCTGCTGAACAGTTTGGAATTTTTATGCATTATTTTGTATTATAATGAATTATTTAGAATTATAGTGGCTTTTGTCGAATAATGATTTACTTAAAGGTAATATGGTACACTGGCATTAAAAATCTGAGTCTCATTTGCGTTATTGCATCCGACAGTTGTCGGAATCTTCAAACCGGCGTGCCCACTTCCCGTGCAGAAATTCTCAAACCTGGCCCAGACCGGTGATGGAACGCAGAACCATACCGGGCCCAGATCTGGCCCTATCGGGCCCAGACCTAGCACGATCGAGCCAGATCTGGGCCCGGTCTGGTTCTGCGTTCCATCACCGATCTGAAATCATCCGATCTGGGCCCGACAGGGGCCACAGTAAAATTTCTACCCGGGTTAATCAGTGGACCACGATAAGGTAGTCACGAATAACGTGAGGGAGCGGCAACTAAGATAGACAGATACACCTGGATTTATTTCCTGTGCTGAAGAAACAATACTCACGTTCACTGGAATGCTACTTTTACGATTAGTTCGGTTTTCCGTTATAAGGGCTGTAACTGTAGAATATAAGGAAGGTTGCTGCGTCATCGCTATTTAACAAATGCTCAACGTCCGCATAACGTTCTTGACATTTAGGAAGTTTTAAAGAGAACTAAAATTTGATTGTATCGATCTCGAATAACTGCAGTAATTAGGTCTAGATTCCAGATATTAATGACATAATAATACTGAAATATTTTTGTGTGAAATATTTTTAGCACGAGATAGGAATAGAAAATAAAAACTTGTCTTAGAGACATTTACCTGATAACAATATCAATTAGAAAAGAGAATGTGAATACTAAAAAAATAAAGAATTCAATTTTTTGGATAAAGGGCAATGGGCGAATACCATAGAATAAATCCACATACATATAAGAGAAATAAAAAATGACACTTCTTCTTAAGATTTTTATTTTATTTCTGACTAATAAATGAATAAACATGTTCACTAGATTTTATAGTTCACTCTTGTTCTATACTCCTAGAAAACAGTTTCTTTGAATCGAAGAAATTTTGTTTGAATGAAAAAAAAAATTAGTTTAAAAGAAAGAAAGTTTTCTTTAATATGAAGAAATTTTTACTTTGAATTATTAAAATAAAAGTCTTGATGTAAACCAATTTTCTTTCTGAGGGGAAGTATTTCTAGCTCGAAAACAAGGACCGTGAATAGCAAAGACCTTCACAAGAAACTTGACTTCACGGTTTAGTTCGCTCGAAAATTTGATGGTTACAGAGTCAGTTCCTATTGCACCTGCGACGATATTTGCTCTTGCTTTAGTTGTAGTGGTTCCAAGATGTATAGCAACAATCTGGCTAATTCTTTGGTTTGGCGGGACATTGAAAATTTCCGTGACAAACCGATAAAATCCCCTTACTTTTGGTCCATTTACGATCTTCTCATATGCAAATTTTTGGCAAGGATGACCATCTCCGATGAAGAAAGTACTTGTTCGTGGAAGAAAACCGATAGCCTTTGCAGAATTCACATTGAAAACGACAGCAATAACAAATGCCAAACAGAAGATCATCTTGAGTAACGCCATTGGTAGAATCAAAATTCACTTGTATTTTATGCTCGGTTTTATGCTAATTAAAGAGACTTTTCCTGTTTTGATAACTATTTAGTAACAGACTGAAATTTTCTAATAAATTTAGAAATCTTTTATAGAAGCAATCTTGACGCAGTGTTAGAATTTTTATTTTTTCAGTAGATAAGACGAATATAAACTTTGTTTACACAATTTTTATGTTCAAATCATGTTAACTAAATATTAGCTATCTTTGACGTCACTTATACGGTAATAAAAAAAATTGAATAATCATGGCAGCTTATGGACGAATCCAATGAAATGAAAAAAATATCGTCTTAAATATTTATCTTAGTGTTTTTGAACAATTCAGACCAATTGTAAATAACAGTGTAAAGAACAAATCCAAATACTACGAGATAGGAATAAAAAACTTGTCTTAGGGACAATTACCAATAATATCGATCAGAAAAAGGAATGTGAATGCTAAAATTAAATCTAGGATTCAATTTTTCGGCTAAACGCCGATGGACAATCGCTATAGAATAAATTCACATAAGTGAAATAAAAAATGACACTTTTTCTTCAGATTTTTTACATTCTCATTTTTATTTATGAATAAATGAATGAACATGTTCACCAGATTTTAATCCACCCTTGTTCTGTAGGTATTTCAATATCGATAACAAGCAAACACCTTCACATGAAACTTGACGTCACGGTTTAGTTGGCTCGAGAATCTGATGGTTACAGATGAATCAGTTCCTATTACACCTTTGATGATATTTGCCCTTGCTGTAGTTTTATTAATTCCAACAGTTCCAAGATCTACAGCAATAATTTCTGTAATTTTTTGGTTTGGCGAAACATTGAAAGTTTGCGTGACAAACCGATAAAATCCCGGTACTTTTCGTTCATGTACGTTCCTCACATATGCCAAGTTTTGGCAAGGTTGACTATTTCCCAAGTAGAAAGCACTTGATCGTGATAAAAAGCCGACAGTATTTACAGATTTCACATTGACAACCATAGCGCTAACAACTGTCAAACAAAAGATCAACTTGAGCAACGCCATTGTCATAACAAAAAGAATGAAAATTACTTGTGCTCTATACAAATTAAAGAGACTTTTCCAGTTTTGGTAACTAATTGGTAATAGACTGAAATTCTCTGATAAATGTAGCAATCTTTTATAGAAGTAATCTCGACGAAGTTTTGGAATTGTTGTTTATGTAGTGAATAAGACGAATATAAAGTTTGTTTACACAATTTTTTTGTACAAATCATGTTAACTAAATATTAGCTAACTTTGACGTCACTTATACTGTAATTAAAAACTTTAATTATTATTTCCAATAAAATTTCGCCAAATTTATCATTAAATTTTATAAAACCCCAAGAACTGGTAAATCCCTTAAAATTTCTGAAAATCATAATAAATTTCATTAAATTCCTTGACATATACCGTGAAATTATTATTATCGAATTTCGGCTATCTATGAAGTCCAATCTAGATTAAGAAAAAAAAAACACCTTGGGTTTTGATCTCGGTTTTGATACTACATGTGATCGCACTTTGTTGGATTTACCAAGCAAATTGCGGGGGAACTCCAGTAATAATCATATCCGTTATGAAAAAACTTGTGCCATATCTATTTAATGGTTTTATTATATTTTTTGTTATTTCCAGAGTAGAACTTTTCGTTGATTACAATTTATTGCCCTTTCGAAACACTGAACTAACATTTGGTCTGAAGAAACAAACTATAATTTTATTTTCTTTGAGAAGCCTTTCAACATTCGGAATACATAAAAACTTTAATTATTCAACCACGTGAATTATTTTATACAGAAAAAATAGCATCTTCTTTATATACTAATAATTTAGAAAAAAATTTCAATATTCCTTCGTTAAAATCTTCGTAAAAAATTAGTCGATACTTAAGTTTTATTTCAGTTTTTTACAGTAAATATTTATCTTTCCAATCATATCTCTATATATCAAAAGTACAAAAACAGGAAAAAATTTCTTCCTTCATAGAAATCTGAAGTAACTATATAATACATATTGTACCCCATATTTTGTGTTCAACAACTTTATTCAATCTGAATGCTTTCTTTCATCCTCCCTTCCAAATAGTGTGCAATGTGCATTGCTATATTGCCGAGGGAACATAAATGCAACCATGATATTCTTGATCGATAATCTCACTCTAAAAAATTACTGAATTGCTATTCTTCAAAATGCCATAAACACCAATTACAAACACATTATCTTTGACATAATCTACATTGTTTAAAAAGAAAACCTCAGCTTTGCGCTTTTCTTTATTGATTTTTTCCTGCGATAAAACTTACGGACAGCAAAAAAATTTAAAGTTACTTAGTTTATAATTGATCGATACTGATATTTTGTCATCATGTAAAAAATGCAAAAGATTACGATACAAATCACATTTTTCAAAAGAACTTGACTCATTTTCGCGATTAACTGCTTCTTAGAAAAACAGCAAAAGCAACTTTTCTACTGACATAGACAAAAAATATACTTGACTCGTACATATTTTATCAATGTAGAGTGTGTACACATTACACAAACCCTCCATGTCACGTACAGTGCGCTTCAATCGGAACACGTGCGCTTCGCAGATGGTCATAGATTATAGAACATCGTCAGGATAGGACAGGATTTATGAAATGACACCATAGCCATTACTTTTAGAGTGTCATAAACCCACTGAAAGGAAAAAATCGATAGAATATATCACATACACAATAAAGAAAGTTCTACATATTCATTTTTCCTGATGAATCCTTTGGGTGTCCTGCGGTTAACCGCAGGACACCCAAAGTTAAGTCACGCGAGGCTGCGGTTTAACCTTTCAGCACATATATACTTATATACATTTTGATACAATTCAATGATTAATGAATACTTGACTATTTTGTTCGATCATAAAAATAAAGAAGCCAAATTAAATTCAGGCTTAACAATGTTGCGTGTCTTCGCACCCTCTCTTGACATTTATCTCAAGTATAATTGACTTCATGACATTAAAGACAACGCATTATTCACCGAACAATTAGCATTAATCGGGAGAGTGAAAATGCATTGAGATAAATATGACAAGGTCAGCAATTGTTATTGTCAACGATACGGAACGGATTCTCCTTTCAGAAATCCTGCTAATTGCCACTTGTAATTTGTTTATTACTTAAACGTCACCTATATCCCATACGGCATGCCTTTTACGAAATACGTGAAATACTTATCATACTAAAGTACACTCAGAAAAAAGTTTGTTTGAATCAAACAAACGTATCATTGAT